>JAVQJG010267458.1:0-34703 GCA_036024015.1 Craterocephalus amniculus
GGAAGGCCACAGTGTCAAACCCCTCCTCAGCCAGAATCAGACCAACTTGGGACTTGAACCCGTGGCCTTCTCACTGTGAGGCCGCAGTGCTAACCACTACACCACCGTGCAGCCCTCTATCAAACTATTCAGTGATTAAAACTACAGTAATCATTGTTCCTTTATTACAATACCATATATAAAATGGTTGTTGTAAGAAAGGGAGACTACATGTTAATGTTAATTTTAAAGTCACGACAGCCCCTGTCCTTGCTCAACGGGATTTGCTTCCATGATGTGAGACATATGAACTTTGGAGATGCATAAAATCTAGATGCTGGTTTTTAACTTGTGGGATTCAGTGTAATGCAATAATTTTATCGCCTCATAGTTAAGTTGCAGTTGGTTTTTGAGACATAGGTGGCGCCACGTACATCAGTGGCCAGGGATCCATATCTGTTTTCTATATCAGTGTAGGATGAAAGATAGATGGAAGTGGTTTGTAATGGAAGAACTCTGATTGATTCAACTAAACTTGCTTAATTGTCTATTTTTTTTTTAGCTCGCAGGGACAAAAGGACAAAACTAGCAATTGTTTCATAGGACTTATGTTCAACTGCTGTTCACATGGAACCCTTCTCCACTTCAGCCTAATCCTTACACAAAATATGTTAGATCAATACAGTATCCACCTGTTTAAAGACAATATCTTCTATTGTTATTCAGTTACACATACATATATAAGAAATTGAAAAATAACAAAACCGAAAGAATAGAAAAAGAAAAAAAAAATTAACCACAGTCACATAAAACTTCATTGTGTGTAGTTCAGAAATTAGGGAGCAACTTTATTTAGTTAATGGTGGAGACCAAAAACTGTCTAACTACAAAATGAATTCTGCATTTACACCTCACAGGTGTGCAGAAACATCATACTATGTTTGATGTGTAAGTTACCTGTCGTTTGTTGGCAAGTTCATTGGCTCTCTATAATGTTAGAGTAAATGTTGTGAAATGAGCTCCGACATGCTCTATAGGTGAACAGTATGTAGCTGAGCGGCATTGGTGAAAATGATAAACGCAGTGTATTAAGTGAATGGATATAGGTTTTTTTTTGTTTTTCAAATAAAGGTAAGGCAAGAGAAGTTTATTTGTCTAGCACATTTCCTGTACAAGACCAGTCAAAGTGCTTTACTTGAAACAAATAGAAAAAATCCCAATAAAATAAGTTTAGAAAAATAATACAAAAAAATCACAAAATGACTTGATTAAAAGTAGGACAAGTTCAAGTTACTGTGCAGATTTCATGCACAGGAGCATGAGAACAGGAATGTTTAAAAAGGTTTTACATTTGGTAAAAGTGTGGGATAATAACTGTGATAATTCATGTCACAGTTCCGTAATATTTGACTTAGAAGGAGAAAATACAAGTTCAACAGAAGAGGTCCAAGGACTGACCCCTGTGGGACTCCCACTCCAGCAAGCCCAACCCAGTTTTCCAGCTGGTGCAACAGGATTCTGTGATCTACAGTAGCAAAGGCAGCACTGAGATCTGCAGAACCTGAATCAGTGTTCAACCTAATGTCATTTAACGCTTTGACCAGAGCTGTTTTAGTGCTGTGATGCCGGACTGAAATTTATCAGAATTTCCATTTTCATTAAAAAGGTTATTCATCTGGTTGAATACACATCATCAGCTCTCTGGCCTTACATAACTTATTATTATAATTATTCAGGCTTTGTGCAGCTTATGGCGAATTTGAAGTTTTGTTTTTCACTCAGCTTTCCTGCATTTTCTCTTCATGTTCCTGACCATACTGGTGTTTTCTGTTGCCTCAAGGTGCTCTTGATTTTCATGGGTGCAGCAGCACCCATTACATTCAAGATTTTCTGATTGAATGATCCAGGAGTTCATCGGCTCATTGATCTTGTTGTTGGTAACATAGCGATGGCCTTATTCTTATATCTTACATTGACATATGTGGGGTTGTTCCTCTGTTTTTTTATTTTGCTGGTGTTGTAGGTGCTGACAGAGCAAGGCTGTGTGTTCCAAGAGAGACACGGCTGGGAAAGACCTGGCTGGTTCAACACTAATGGACCCGCCCCTGTGAGAGACAATCTTACAACACACATGCTGAGAACAATACAACACCAGTAATAGATGGTTCATTTGGAAAGGAAACGATGGAAAAAATTTATTGAATGATTGACTGTCTCTTCCACTGTAATAAACTCTAACTGTCTGTTTATTGAAAGGTTCAAGACTATGACTATTATGGAGCTTATGACATCAAGAGGAATGCAAACTACAAATACAATGAACTCCTGGGCAAAGAGTACACATTTGACTTCCCCCCACACCATGATGTGGTAAGATACTGTAAACCGAAGTATTATTGTGTGGGACAGTGCAGTATGCAGCTTCCGGATTTTCTCAGTAATAATAAGTAGTAGTAATAAGAGTGGCTGGATGAGATCATGATGAACTTCAGTCATGAAGAAGTGACTCAGTGTAATGGTGCATTAAGGTTTTAAGGGAACTCAGCTTTTCTACAGACATAAAGGAGACAGTGTTGCTGAAAAAAATCTCCAGGTTTCAATTTAGCTTCTGGCCTCAAGGCTGTACAGTACAAGTCAGAACTTACAGCAGAGTGCAGAGCATTAAGAAGTACTAAAAACAAAAGTAAAATCATGAAATAAAAATAAAATAAAATATTTTAAAAAAATCATTGATCATTAAAAGCTGCAAATTGAAACGCTTTTAACCCTGATTTAAACCAACTGACAGTTTCAGCAGACCTGCAGGTCAGGAGCATAAAAACTGAATGCTGCCTCTCTATGTTTAGTTCTGACTCTGGGAAATAAAAGTAGACCTGACCCTGATGACCTGAGGGATCTTGTTGGTTCATAACAAACCAGAAGTTCTTGATTGTATTTTGGTCCTGAACCATTTAGTGCTTTGTAAACTAATGCAGGAACTCGACCAAACAGGAAACCAGTGTAAAGATCTGAGGACTGGGAATGGGAAAGTTTGTCCAAACCTTTGATTGGTACTGCAGATGTGATACTCGGATGTTATAAAAATGTTTTTTATGAAAGACAAGACAACATGTTTTAGATAATTTGATAATTGGATGCATGTTGTGTTGTTTTTTCACATGCAGATTAAAAGCGAATGCCTCTCATGTAGACACGGTGTAGCTGTGTTTAACATGTCCTACTTTGGCAAGTTCTATCTCACTGGACCAGATGCCAAGAAGGCAGCCGATTGGCTGTTCACAGCTGATGTCAACAAGAAGCCAGGTCAGTTTGACTGTTGCTTGAGCAAACACACAGAAATACACACAGATGGCAGAGAAAATATGTAGAATCAAGAAATACAAAGATGTAGATGGAGGGACCAAATAGATAACAACATATGAAGGAAAGGAAGCCCAGTGTAGTGCATATGCTCATAATACCACTTGTACGTGCCAGCAGTGTCTGAGAGGTCATGTGGGAAGTGGAGACAGAGATCATGTGTTTCTGCCATGTTGGATGTATAGACGTTAAAATGGAAAACAACTCCTAAAAAAACTAAAATCATGGTTATTATATTTGTAGCGATAAAACAAGAAAAATTGAATGGAGTTGTTTTTCTTTTACTGTACTGTAATAAATGTCTCGACTTTCTTTTCTTTTCTTTTCTCCCTCCATCAGTGTTGCTTGTATTAGGAGCAAGTCTGTCTTTATTCTTGTCAGCTTCGCCTCCAGTCATTAGAGGACCCATTTCATTGAATCCCTCTTTTTATTCGAGACATTAGGCTGCCATTAAAAATTTGGTTAGGAGATTAATCCACTAAGGACATCCATCTGGGACTTCATTGTTTTCTGCACGTGGATATAGCCCTAGCTATTAAATATTTCTTCTGATTATGATGAAGCCACTTGTCCTTCCTTACTCCTAGCTTTTGTTATTTATGGTTTATTGGGTTCACACTTGCTCAGAGAATACTTCATACATATTCATTCAATTTATTTAGTTATTTCTTTAGTTATTCAATGTCTTTTAGACATTCATTACCTGTCTGATGACTCTGAGTAAGTGTTGCACTTTAAGCATGGCTCATATTTGGCTTGTTTTCATGTTTCCTTCACAACTTCTCAGAAATTTCAGGCTTGACAGAGCTTCAAACATACTTCAAAGTATACACACATGGATCAAAGTCAGTTGCAAACTCAAAATTCTCCTTCTCCACTGTCTGCATGTTGTAGGCTCCACTGTATATACATGCATGTTGAATAAAAGAGGAGGGGCAGAGGCTGATCTGACAGTGAGCAGACTGGAGCCCGGTGCTGCCAACCTGCCCCTGGCACCAGAATCCAATGGTAAGAAAAATCATGTACAGTATTTCTTCAACATATTAGCCTATTGCACCTGAAAACAACAAAGTGTTAACACGCTCTGTTTAACATATAAGCTTGATGGTGGATAGTATAATGATCCGAGACAATTTATTTCCCATTTTCAACTTTTTCATGTGCTAACATTTGTAATTCTACTACTGCATTATTTTAGAAATGCTTCATAAATGCAGCTACATGCTTATTATTAGTGATATATAAAGCTGGGTCTGTTTCTTGTAATGCTTTTCTTAATCCCCATTACCTTTGCCCCAGGTGATGCATACTACCTTGCTATAGGAGGTGGTGTAGCAGAGCACAACTGGAACCACATAAAAACTGTTCTTCATGACCAAGGCTTTCACTGCCAGCTGACAGACCACTCCGAAGACATGGGGATGATCAGCATCCAGGGGCCAAAGAGGTGGGATTGGAAAAGAAAGGAAAGGGGTGGAAGGAGTGTAGCCAAGGTCGACAAAGGATAAGCGTATTCTGTTGTGTAGGTGGAATACATGAGAAATCTCAAAAAATGTGATATGAATCATTATTGGAGACACAAGCAGTAGAGAAGCCTAAAGTTCTAGGTTGCTTGGCTGCAGGAATGGGAAGTGACTGAAGTTAGTGAAAAATGTGTGTTTGCATAAAGTCTGAGGCTCTCTGTAGTCATTAGCTGTTTCATGAGTCTATAAATGCTTTAAAAACACCACACTGAGGACGCAAAAGTGGAAAACAAGCAATTCCAAAAACATAGAGTAAAAATGCCTGGAAGTCAGTGCAAGAAAGACCTAATGACCGAATGAAGGTAAACATGGGAGGTTCGCTACAAAGATTGATTCAAAAAGACAGGTGAAAACTTCAGCAAGGCTGCGGATTGAAAGCACACAACACCATATGTGAAACATGTGGATTCAGCTGAAATCTGTATGCATGTGTGACTTCCAGAGTCACAAGTTTGTATTTATGCTGTACCAGGAGAGCTGACATGAATGCAGCAGAATTGATTGGACGGTACTTCAGAGTGCAGATAGACAGTGACTTGAAAAAACTGCGACTCTGTAGTGTGTTCTAGTAAAGAGCTGTAAGACTGAACTTTACCTGTCTGAACTCCATTTTACTAGTTCTTTTATGTCCATGGCTGTTTGACCTCAGGCAGTTAGATATTGCAGGTGCAATTATGATGTCCAGCTATAATACATTTTCTTATCAAAGACTATTCCATTTTAAATAGAAGTGTTTTAACTCATTTTCTTTTTTTTTTTGCTTGTCCCATCATAGCAGTAGAATGATGGTCCGGCTGCTGGGTTGTGCCAAGCAAATTTGTTGTGTTTTTGAGTTTTATGAGTATAAAACCAGCTTTTAATGATCTTAATTCTGTTTTTATTTGTGTTTTGAAGAATGCTTTACTACTATATTTATTGGGCCTGTCCCGATACCATTTTTTCACTTCCGATACTGATCCAGAGGGTTGAGTATCGGCTGATACCCGATACCGATACTTACATTTTGTTATGAGCAAAATATTGTGTCAAACCTCACCTCAAAACCTTAAGGTGTAACTGATAAAGTCCACGACAGAAGGTGTGAGAGAAACAGACTCATTGATTATTAACCAGTGAGTTAATTTAAAATAAATTTAAAGACTTTGTGTAACCGATCCGTGTTTTTTTGTTGGTATCGGCACCAATACTCAAACTGGGATCGGATCACGACAGCACTGGTATTTACATCGTATTGCTGGACCTGACTGGAGGGGACAGAAAGAGAACAGAAAAGAAAGGAAGAATAGACAGGGATAAATGAGGAGACAAAGTAGACAACAATACAAACCAAGCGTAGACTAGTTAGTTAGACTTAGTTAGACTGTTAGACAGGATGTGCTGTATCTCTTTAAAGCTCCTTTTAATTTGATCCCACTACCATTATATACATAGCCATCATCATAATACAAATGTATTTAAATTTATGCCCCATCTGACTTTCGAGTGTCTGAGGATCAACCTAGATTAGCTGGAGGATGTGCCTAATGTTTTGTTGTTTTGCATGGACAACATCCTCTCTTCTTCATTCGTAGTAACAGATAATAGACAAATAAGTGATGTTGGAAAAGCTTTCTTTAAACAGTAGAAGTCCATTCCTGACAGTGACTGAAACAATTTTGCCTGTTAACATGGATTCATCTTCCTGCTTTTGTACTAACTGTCAATATTTTTTAAGTAAATGAATTGGTTAGCATAAACATTTTAAAGCCTGAAGTTCACTTCTCTCTGTATCACAGCTTAACATCACACTAATGTCAGCTTTCAAATTAACTTTCAATCTCCTAAATGATGATCTCATGTATGGACCATATATTTCTAAATAAACAAGTTAAACAGAAGCAGGCAGGTTTTAAGTTTTCCCTGTCTATCAAACTTATACAACCACGATAAAACGGCTAAATGCCCGTGCCTCTCATAAATTAAATAAGTAAATAAATAGGATCCGTTTTTATTTATGTATTGGATGTAATTCATTGGATCTTGCTCGCTGTTGTTGTCTTGGTGAAGTTCCAGGAACTCTGGGAAAGTTGTGAAATGGGAAGTAAAAGCAAAAGATTGGATGCAGCGATTGACTGGATGTGTTACTTCACTCATACAAGCTCAAGATGCTCTATTTAAGACAAAATAACATCACCTGAATCAAGTATATCAAACTACCCCAGCTTTAACCTCATCCACTAAAGCCGTCGTGTATGGAAAAGAATTAGTTTTGGACATGGGAGGCCATCCAAGCTTGTCACTTTCATCTTGCTTCCTACAGCTTTCCTTTGTTGTTCGCTCAGAGAGCGAGGCAGGCTGCCTTTACTTCTCCCTGCTCCCGCTCTCCGCTCACCTCATCTATCTTTTCCTCTCGTCTCACCTCCTCTCCTCCGCACCTCGCTGGCCTCTGCCTTTGTTCTCCCATCTCACCGGCACAAGGCTTCGTCCACTCCGTTCTGTGTGGGCTCAGTTGATTTCTTCTCCTTGAAGCGTTTCTTGTCTGTTGTTCCGTTAAGTTGCTTTTCTTTCAGCCTCTCTTGATCATATCTATCTCTATCTGTCTTTTCTCCTTCCTCGCTGCCCAGTCATCTATTCTTAGTCACTTCTTCTCCGATTTCTATTCCTCCTGCTTACGGCAGACCAGGAAGAATTGTGTCACTGCTATCAGTGGTTTTGTATTTATACAGTATTATTCTAAATAAACATGTAGATTAAAGGTTCTGCTGAGATTTTTTTTTAGTGTGAAAAGTGCACTTATTGTTTAGGTGCATTTTCATCTGTGGGTGTTTCACTCTGTGTCTTTGTAAGTGGATTTTATAGACAAGATTGGCATCTGCCTTGCCTCTCTGCGCACAGTTCTGTAATTATGTATTACACGTATGAGGAATTGCAGAAAATCACTCTTCCAGTCTTTCTCTTTTGTTTTCTCACGGAGTAAATTGATCCCTGTATGGCTCGGGGACAGTGAAGATTACAGCGTTTATGGAAATGCGACCGACTGTTTTCTCTGCTTACAATTTCCCCATACGAAATCCCCCCCGGAGAAGGGGAATCTTCAGACTCGCAGCTTTTCTCTCACGCAGCTTGGCAGCATCATCCAGAGTTTAAATAAGTGTTCAGTCATTTGCTTTGTAATCACAAACCATACATGTAATTGATGAAATGATGCGATGTCCTATGACTTGGCATTCCCAGATCCACAGCTGAGTGCCACAGTTAAGGGGAAGTCCAGGAAACCAATAGCTGGTTACAAGTGCCAGATTTCCAAATGTGCATGCAAACACATATAAACTCCTTTCACTGACTATATATAGCAGAATGGCCTTTGCTCTTTTGCTCTTGATGGACGACATAATATCTTGGAGAAAATCTCATCCTGTGCATCTGCATTAGCGCCCGGATGCTTCGCTGCATGCTTGCAGATGTGCAAGTGATGGTTTGCTTACATATGCGGCCAGTTCAGGCAATTTTCTGCACCTATCGAACGTCAGTGGTGTTTTTAGAAGAAAGGACTCCCACACAGATGTGCAAACACAACCCGAACCCGTCCCCAAATATCTACAGCTCTGGCTTCTTGCCAAGGTGCTGCAAAAATATCTTTTAGAGCAGCATTCACATATTGTTTTCTATAGCCTCCCACTCACAAACACAAGTAGAAAAAGTAAGCTAAACTTAGTCCTACCCCCCGCTGACTCATCCTTATGTAATATCGATTTCAGTGCATGTGTGAGAAAGTTTGTGGGAGAAGGGGAGTTTGTACATTTATCGTTTTCTAGTGTTTTGAGCTGCAAAAGCGCAGGTTTGCAACGTTTTCTCCACAAAAAGCTGCCCAGATGTAAATGTCCGTCTTCCACCGTTTTTGTTCTCTGCCCTTACAGTCGCGAAGTCTTGCAGGAGGTTTTGGACACTGATCTGAGCAATGAAGCTTTCCCCTTCTCCAGTCACAAGGTGGTCAATGCGGCAGGACATCAGGTGAAAAAACTAGCGCACACATGCACCCCAACACAACAAGCCGGTCTGAACTGGAGTTTTCCTTCTTCTTCTCACCTTCTCACTCCTCCTTCTTCAACCTGTGAAGTGTCACAGCTGAAAGCCAAGCTGGAACGTTCGTACATTTCCTTCTCCCCATATTGGTTTTCAGCTTATAAACAGCAATGCTGGAGTGTATACGATGTCAGCCTCCTAACTTGACCTAGTCTTTGTGACCTCTGATTAAAGGAGCGCATATTGTGCAGCCACATGCAGCGTCACACATGTTTACACTCCCTCGCTCCGTCTACGCTGCTCTTGTGTGAATTATGCATTCAACATCTTCTCGCCGCTCTGCAGGAGTGTTGATGCATTTGCAAGAGTGTGCTGCTCGCGCTGCGCTCCAGCTGGTTGTTGGCCTTGTCTGGGTGACATTTTAATGGTTGAACCGCTGCGAGAGCAGAGCTCTGCCTGCCCTCTGAGCTCCTCCCAGCTCATTAGACTGTGTCTGTCTCTCTCTGTCTTCTTTACTTATTATCTGATGGATAGCGCTGGCTTTCACATTAGTCCTTATGAATTCATGTGTGTGTGTGTGTGTGTGTGTGTGTTTTTGTTGTCTGTTTGTTTTTGCCTGGTAAGTGTATGAGTGACATTGGACATGAGTCATGCATGCCTCTGGTGTGTGTTGTGAAGAAGCACAGGCATACATGTTCTGTCCTCCGGAGGGCTTCATGATGTACATATGGGGCCCAGAGTGATCCCTGATTGGACAGATGGTCTTGCTGTCATTTCACCCACTGGGAAATGTGCTAAGACAGTTTCCTCTCCTTATTTTCACTCATTTCCCTCTCCCTCTTCTTCTTCTAAATAGCAGCCTCTCTCTTTCAAATGCATCTATTTCCATTCTGAGGGTTTTTGGCATTTTTCTATCGCAATTTATTATAGAGTGGTGGATGCTGGATTACTGAAGTCGAAATTGATATTTAACAGGATTGAAAAAACAATTAAAAGATATTGGTTTACACAAATGTCATTTTTCCCTTATCTCAAAAAAATGTCTGTATAAGTCAGCCATGTTTATTTGGTAAGTACAACAGAATTAAGCTGATGTTAGCTGAGTCATCGTTTAAGCTCAGTTGAATGCTAGTTTCTTTTTTTTTTACATTTCTGTATGGAGGGGAAAATACTGAAAAAACTAATTTCATCTTACATGGAGCTTCCTATCCTGGTGCACTAAATAGACTGTGGCATTTGGGAACTTATTTAAAGGAAATTTAAGTTTTGGAAATGCACAGAAACTTCTGCTTTTAACTGTCCAGCCTGATCTAACCAGAAAATATGCACAACTTACATTTATCCACATCACTCAGTTTGTAGTAGTCCTAACTTCTTTAAAGACTTTGTGGTCAAATCAACCATATTGAAGGTTTACATCAGAGATAGGAGGCAGAACTTTGAACAGCTTCTCCATCATACAGTACATTGAGATGTCAAAGGTGGATATCAGTTAAATTTGATGTGTGCCAGTCTATCACTTCACACAATTATTTCTTCAGTTGTTTATTAAACTATCATTTCACAAAGGTATTCAATCAACCTTTAGACATTTTTGTTTTATATTTTAAGACTGTAACCTGATTGCAAAAACTGAATTGACAAAAAATGCTTTAGGGTGAACACTGGTTAATAGTTTTCCAAAGCAGCTTAATCCAGTCAGGAAGGTACATTTTGCTGAGGTTTTTCAGAGCTTATGGAGGGCTCTGCCATATTTAATGTTATTCTTTCACAAAGTTTTTGCAATTTAGGCAGTGACTAAAATAATACTGTGACTGCTATCTTTCTTTTTGATTCATATAATCTCCTTTATTTCAGTCTACACATCAGTTTTCCTCCATGTCTTGGCCCAGTGGAGTGGTGTTAATGCTCTCCATGCATCCATCCCTATAAGCCTGGTTTCTATCTCCTCCAGGTACGAGCCATGCGTCTGTCGTTTGTGGGCGAGCTCGGCTGGGAGCTGCACATTCCCAAAGAGTCTTGTCTTCCAGTCTACCACACTGTCATGGCTGCTGGTGCAAAGCACGGCATTATCAACTCAGGCTACAGAGCCATCGACTCACTAAGCATAGAGAAAGGTAAAGAAAACTGTCTGTCATTTCAGAGCAGCTCAGGTAAAGATTTGTTGGAATGTAAAGCAAATCTGATTTGAAGAGTGAAATTGTTTTAATTTTTACTATCTGTGATTGGCAACCAACAAATGAGATGTTTTTTTTCTGTTGTTTTTGCTTTTGTTGTATATCAGGGTACAGGCACTGGCACGCTGATCTGCGTCCTGATGACACACCTTTGGAGGCGGGGCTTGGCTTCACCTGCAAAATGAAGAGCTCCATCCCGTTCCAGGGTCGTGTTAGGCTTGAGAAACAGAAGGAGGAGGGACTGAGGAGGCGCATCGTCTGCTTCACAATTGACGAGTCAGTAGAGATTCTGCTGTTTGATTATGTTTTAGTCTACAGATTTATTTGTCTTCAGTTGAAATTAAATCCTGTGTTTTAATCAGCTTGGTTACATTTTATCATAGAAATAACAGACTTCATCTTCAAATGCAGAATTACTCCTCTTCTTATGTTTTTCATTGTATAAATCACAATGATGGGTACTAATTGCATATTTCCTGAACAATATATGCTGACATTGAACATAGAAGAATCAAAGTCAAATCTACTATACATTTATTTGCCACTGTTCAGTCTTCATAAGTTTTAATTTGTCCTGGTTGGCCAATAATAAATCTAATTTGTTGTTATTTCATGGTGTATTTTCTTCCAGGAAAGTACCATTGTTTGGTCTGGAGGCCATTTTCCGTAATGGCGCTCCCGTCGGTCACCTTCGACGTGCTGACTATGGCTTTTTTGTCGACAAAACTCTTGGTTATGGATACATCCGCAACCCTGATGGCGGAGTGGTAAGTATATATACACCTCAGATTTCATCAGTATGTTGCATTGCTTTTTGCTTTGTATGTTATGTACTGGATCTGTTTCGTCTTCTCTTTTGTTATTTTTATCTCAACTTACACTATGTTTATGAGTGTGTTCAGATCTCAGGCTTTTAAAAAAAATAAGAAAAAAAGGAAAAAAGCAGTTTAAAGCCCAAGTGTTGTTTGATAAAAGCCTCAGAAAACCCGAGAGGCTTCTGTCAAATGTTACACAGCTGTCACTGTCAACTAAAACCTTTTTTTGTCAAAAAGATAGATCCCTGCAATGGTTTAAAAACATGTTGATTTGGTAGATCCATTAGTCACAGTGGCTTCCACTCAAGTCCTCAGGTTGCTCAGGTGTAAATATGATCATCAGTTACATTTTTGCGTTTGTCTGATTTAAAACAAACCTTCAAATAAACGAATAAAGCAATCGGTTAATTATAGGCTGAAGATAAGGGTTAGGTTTCTGCAGTTAGTGGTGAAATGACAGACACACATTATGTGCACAATGTCCTCCTGTGTTTGTATACTTCTTTATCTAAAACCCACGCTTGCATTGTGACCACCAAAACAAAGTCAGCCCACGATGTCGTCTTGCATGTGTTCAGAAGTGCACTAACCCGAACAGATACACACACACGGAGAGGTGGACACACACTTACATGTAAATGTAGGAGGTGTCATCTATAATTCTGAGTGACAGTAGACCAGGGCCTCCAGACCTGTCTGTGCGTATGTGTGTCTTCTCTCCCACACACACATGCACACACCTACATGTGAAGTGACACATGTGTCACTCTGTCGACATGCATCCCTCCACTTGAAGTTTTTTTTCCCACTGGTGTGTTAAATCATTTTCAGCAAGGAGGAGTCACAGTACCAACTATAATTTCTCTGTTTGCTCTAATGCGTTTTTTTTTTTTCCTTATATTTTCATTCACCGTCTACTGTTTGGCACAGAACTAGATACTATGGCTGCGATGGCTGCAGTGTTTTATTAAACATCACCTCGGTATTACTACATAAGACACCAATCTTCACCAAAAGTGCAACTGTGTAAACTTAAAAGCTTCTTTTAAATGTATTTATTTTTGTGTTTCTTACCAGTTGCACAATTTTATTAAGAAGATATCAAAGCTTGATATCAACAATTTGTTTAGCAAAATAGATGCAGCTGCATAAGGGTGTAATAATCAAAACAATGTAGGTAGGGAGTTGCATGTCAAACATTCGTTTTTATGTGCAGCAAGTCGCGACACGATGAAAAATTGGTTAAATGTGATTTATATTTGGGACAACTCTTTGAAGAATGAGCACAAATAACAGTCTTCTGAAGTGATGGAAACATATACAGTATGTGAGATTGTTATTGTGTGAATGAAAGGGAGGCAGAGAGGCAGTCCTGCAGGGAGGGAAAACGGTCTGCATGGGAGCTGACACTGAATCATGAGTAACTTAATTGCTTTCTGTATTTTTTCTAACTCCTGATTTTGTTGTGAATGCTTTGAAATCATCCAATCTGAAGCGCTCAGTCAGGCGAGGACGCAGATTGAATTCAGTATTTCTGATATAATCCACGAAGATTAATCAAGGTGGATCAGAGTTATTCCAAATCTGATCAGAAATGTGACTATATTTCACTCTGAATCTTCCAAATAAAACAACTCTGTATTGAGTGAAGAATTAAATTATTACACAATATCTATGAAAAATTAAATGTTTCACACACAGATATGACACAACAAAAATGCACGAGTGTCGTTGTTTCCAATAAATAAATTATTTTTGCCTGAAACAGCTTTTTGAAGCGTGTCACCAATGCTTTTATGTCAATATTTTATGTTCCAGCTGTCTTGCTGTACACTTTATTTGTAATGGCCATCCATGATTGTAAAATAGATAAACAGAAAGTTCTTTTCTGTCATCATTTTCTGTTTCCTCTCAGTGATCCAGAGAGAGGTACAGATGTGTAATATCTATCTCTGAAGATCTGGATGATCCAGGGTTTTGGAAATCTAGATAATTTTGATCTGAATTCAAAGTTTTGAAATACTGGGCTCTTAATTTTTAATGTCCCCCTCTCTGTCCTCAATTTGTTCGTATTTCTCTTTTTTGTTGTCTTTCTTCCTGTTAATTAATGTATCTTCTCTATTTCGTTTGTCAGGTGAGTGCAGATTTCATTAAAAGCGGCAAGTTCACCCTGGAGAGGATGGGAGAGACATTCAAGGCCAAGGCCCACCTCAAATCTCCATTTGATCCTGAGAATATACGCGTCAAAGGCATCTATGCCTGAGAAAGTCCACGCATTAAAACTGGGTGAAAAAGGATCCTGGGTAAAGAAAGATGTGAATTATTACATTTTTTACATGCTGGTTTGTTGGTTTTTAAAATCTATTTTCAAATACAGGTTTATTTTCTGATGGGACTTCAGTGGATATAATGACGGCTGTGGTCATTTTATAATTGAAACTGTTGAAGAAGAACTGAAGTCAAAGTAACTACAATTTAGTACAACAGTTTTACTTGAGCTTATTGTCAAGAGATTTTAACAGATCTTATTTATACTAATCAACTCCAATCCACCACTTTCAATCACCTCGTTGTTTAATTGATCTAAATGAATCAAATATTGAAACAATTTTAGGCCAATTCTTAAGAAAAAAGACTAATCTGACCACTCTTTATTCATTTCCTTGTTCATCACAAGCCGTCAAATCTAACTGAGATTAATCTGCAACTAACCCACGTAAGATTTTTTTTAACGATGTCTGACTGCTTGTATGACGTTTAGGATTTTACTAAAAGCTGTTGGAAATGTGACAGCCTGTTAACAGATAGTCTCACCGTTTTAACCCCGAGATTACTGGGCCTTTGGACACAATTCATGATAGTGGTCATAGGGTTGTGTTTGTGTGTGTGCGTGTATGTGTGTGTGTGTGTGAGAGAGAATGAGTCTGTTTTTATATGAAGCACAAACAGTTGTTAAATTTGTAACCAAAGAACTGATCAAAATTACATGTTTTTACTCAAAGTAAATACTATGAAGAACCACAGGTAGCATTACTTAGTATCTAAATCAAAGTCACAACTTGAAATAATCATTAAAGGCTGAGCAGCAACGCTGTGTAAGCACCTGTCCTTTTTTACCCCCTTTTCTTACTCCTACTTTGCAACTGAATGCATATGCTGGACTCTAAACAAATTCTTAAATGAATCTGTTTTTTATCACTTGCAGCCCACAATTGTGCTCATCAAAGGTTATGCAATCCCTTTTTCCTATTTTTTCCAAGTTAAATGGTAATTTCCAACAAATATGACACGCCAAGCATTAGTAATAGTACACAGATTACCGACCTCTTTTTGATAAACTTCTCATCATCAGTATTTTAAGGGTCGCTGTAAAAAAACATTTATTTTTGCCTAATAATTTTGGATATTGTTGCTAACACATGCGTTTTGGGTCTAGCAACACAGTGGGAAGTCCAGAAGCAAAACTTGTCAACATATCATGTCAGTATAGTTGTGTCAAATGTCAAACAGCCAATCAGAATTGGCAGATGGAAGAGTTGGAGCCAACAGACATAAAATCACCCAAAAAATACATCTTTCTTTCTTTTGCTTGATAAAAACACAAGTGTTTACAAGAGTTGAAGGGTGAATAAACAGCCACTGACGTACACAGATACAGTATAAAGAACTAGTTAACATCAGAACACACACCAGGGTGTAGAAAAGAAACTGGTGTTTGTCTCTCCGATGTTTGCAGCTGCACACTGAACACAGAATGTTTACTTTATATGAAAGGATTAATTCATTCGGCCCAGAGGCTTTTATTTGTTGAAATGGTGCTTTTCATGAGTGGCTTAGGTTAATAACCCAATGTATATGGGAAATGTGAAACACACTGATAAAACACTACTATCCATGTACCCTGAGGTTTTTTTTGTTAATTTTCCTTCCTTTCATTGTGTAAATGTGAAAATTGCAAACGTCTTGGTGAAAGAAAAAGCTGGTGAAAACTATTCTTGAGCGTGAAAGAATTTTATTTCTTCATTTGAGCTTTTAAATATGCTTTTTTGTAAAGAAAGTGACCATTTGACCAAGGATGTCATGGCCAGTCAAGTTAATGCTAATCCAGACTGCCTTCTGTCCAAAGCAATTAGTTTATTATTAAAATTTTATTTAACTTGAAGTGTTTTGGCTTATGATTTAACACAACAATCACAAGGAAACACAAGAATATAGTAAAGGGTGTAATTCTACATTTTCATTACATATATAATGTTTATTATAACTGATACTTGTAGGTACAGTTTGAACATTCATGATGTACTTTTGCTACATTTATTAAAGCTGTTTTAAGTTAACAACAAACATGAGGGGAATAAAGTCAGAACAATAAATGTCCATCAGTTTTTAGTAGAACCTATTACTTGATACCTACCAAGGTTTTGAGCATGATAAATGAAATGAAACATGAAGAGGACTGCGGCTAAATTTAGAAGCATATAATTACTGCTAATGGCAGGTGCCATTAAGTATTCAAACACAAATTGGGGTGAAACCAATAGCAAACTAATTCACATCACAGGGATTTTTTTTTTTTTTTAAATTTCCAAAGCTTCAATATTTGCTCCCGGAGCTGGAACCTCTCCGTGACATCCCTGCTGCGGGATCAGGCTGTACGGGATCAGCTGGAGGGGACCGTAGCTCCCTCGCACGGGTAGCGAGGCTTCTGAAGGATAGAGGTTACCACTGGGGTGGGCTGATTTTCCCATTCACCCTGGAGAAACGGGAGTCATTTTGGATGTCAGACAAAATATTTGATCGTGAATTCTTGTTAAATAAGTTGCTTCATATCTAATCATAGAATGCACATATTATCTCTAAACACAAAAACATACACGTTGTGGTCTTTAGTATAATTAAAGATGTAGGACACAGTTTTAAGAGTGAAGTAGATGGTAGTAAATATAGTTACTTAGCAGAGGCACAACAGTTTTGTGAAGTTTCCATTATAAAAATATTAATAAAGTCAAAGTAAAGTGTTTCCATTGGACAAGAAAAGTGAAGATTTATGCCGATTTCCTTTTTTGATGGAAATATCAGTTAATCAACCAATCAGGTAACAAGTATATTTACATGCTTGGAGTTTAAGCTCTCCAGATCACTAGTGGAATTCATTTAATTTCTTTTGTTTCCCTGTTATGTTGTGAGACTGTTTCCAAGCTTATTGTCTGTGCATCATTATGAGCTGGAGTTGTTTTGTTGTGTGAAAAACTGCTCACCACTGATTTACAATTGGCCTGCTGCGAGGCTTATTTGTTGGGTTGTTGCACAAGCTCAAGACTACAGTCGCTGCACTGCTTATCATCTATTGCATGTGACAAAAAGTGACAAAAACAGCGACTTATCTTTATTAAATCTACTGGCTACACAAACAGTCTGAGACTGACTGCGGAAGTACTTTGAGTTTTAATCCATTAATTATGAATTCCCCCTTAAAATATTGAAGTATTAAAGCTTACCCACTGTGTTTGATATTGAAAAACTTGAAAGTTTTATTCCAAACTTCTTTTAATAATTCTTCTTTTGCCATACGGCCTGTTTTCAACCAGATGTTGCTTTTTTAGTCATTTTACTTCACTCATAACGCTAGATTTAATCTCTTATCTACAGTAATAACACATTATTTTCCTAACTTTTCTAGCTAAATAATTCATTTCTATCTACAAGAAAGACACTGCTAAATTATTTTAACTACATCATTGAAATGAAATAAGTGAAACGGTTTCCTTTCCAACTTATCCCAGTTTTCCCTTAGTTCTGATTTATATTACCAGAGCCTTTAAGTTACATACTTTTTCCAAATCATCTCATCTTATAGTCTGGTTGCGTTTCAGTCTTGTACTCTCATACTCCATGAGTTTTAATTTACACATGTTCAGCTGATGTTACACATCAAGCAAAGACCTATATTCCCAGCAGGGAACTGCGGCCAAGGTCTCCACACAGTTTGGGATTGACTTATTTTCCCTGATCCAAACATAATACCTTTGAGTCTGTGTCTAACTCGTCTGATTCTCCTGTATGACTGATGTCTGCCTTTGAACTAGCTTAATTAGTGATTTGGCAGGACAATGCGGTGTATAAGCCTGAGTGCATGTGTGTGTGTGCGTGCGTGTGTGTGTGTGTGTGTGTGTGTGTGTGTGATGTGTGTGTGTGTGATGACTGCAGGGCTCACAGGAAAGAGGCGTGCAGTTGACTGATTGCAGTGCATGAAGATGGGAGCTGTGTTATAAAGAGAATCCAGAACTTCCCCAGTGAAGTCATCCCAGTGCAGCTGAGTGTACTGCTCCGTCACGCTGACTTCACCACACACACACTGGTCATTCCCATGAAATCTGAAAGGGGGAGATTGAAGGAAGATCGATAAAAGGAGGCAGAGTGAGACTGAGGAAGGAGCAAGAGTTTGAAATATAATGACTATTAGAAACTGGTCTTGCTCTAAAAGGAGAAGGCATTTCAAGATTAGGAGAAGCAATTATCTCTCTTCTCCCCTGAAGCATAGGACAAAGTGAAAACCGATGACTGCAGCAAACCCAAAAATAAAACACTTATTCAATTGCCTGTTAATGGAGTTGAAGTATTTCTGCAGGTATCCCGGGTCGACGTGGCTTTTGCAGAGCTCCAGCTGAGTACGAGGGTAGTAGTGAATGTAGTTAACACACATTTCTTCCATGATGCCAAAACCTCCCTGAGATGACAAAAGACAAGAAATATAGTGAATGTGATGGAGATTAGAGAAATTCCTGACATTCATATGGACTGTGACAAATAAACAGTAAGCTGTTCCCTAAGGCTGGCCAATTAATTAAACATTCATTGAAACAAACATTCAGAACCAATAATCAATGTAATTATTTCAATCATTTCTCTTAAGTATACTTTTAAATGTTCATTAAATGACCACAAAGGACATAATAGTCCAACTTTGCGTGCTTCATTTCACTTGTTTTAAAATCAATACCTGCTCTTCCATGTTGGAAATATTTGTCTTAAAAACTTTCAGTTAGCTTTCAGGCCTAAAAATAAAACAATAATAATATGATTGCCAATTAATTGTTATCAAGGCAACATGTTGAGTTAATTGTTGAATTTGAGTTTAAGTTGCCCAGCCCTGCTGCTCACCACTGTGGGCTTAGTCCTGTCCTCAGTGTTGTAAGTGCACTTTGTTATGAGGGCGTCTCCCTGCAAGATCAAGCAGAAAATACACCAGTGAATTATGATTTACTTTAAAGCACAGAACAGTTGCAATCACTTAAGTGTGGATAAGATGCATGGCAAGCTTATTTTTTGAACAAGTTTTATACAGTACATGAAGATAACCCAATCAGCTGTACATGATCACAAGACACACAAGAGAATACACACAGTGAGCTACATACTGATGTCAAAGGGAAATACGCCATCATCCTCATCTCTGTCAATGTACACATGCAGGGAATTCGTTATGTAAAAGTACCGGTGACCATTTATCTAAAACAATGTTGCTCTGTGGAGCACAGATGCTCCAGAGAATTTCCCATCACAGCACTGTTTCCCATTTCAGTCTGTTTCTATTTATGTTGAATTTAAACATCAACAGGAATTCTAATTTAAAACTCAATACAAAGGAGAAAGAAACAGATCTGGGGTGCTACCACTCAGAAACATTCAGCTGAGCTTGCAGAATAATATTCCCATTTTTTTCTGACTAGAATAACATCTGTCAGAATAAACAACATTTGTCTTTTGGTAGTTTCAGTTGGAAACAAAGAAATCAGTTTTATACTTACAGGTAAAACATTCACCATTGTCCTTAGAACACGAATTGTCTATCAAATGAAAGAGGGAAAAGAAATAAATGCAAACATAGTGAAGGGAAAATCCACAAAAACATGTCTGAGAGGCTGTGTTCTTACTGCATATGCAGGTGTTTAGACAAGCAGAGATTAGACGAAAAAAGTTCTGATTTGAAATGATTTTCTGCAAAGTTTTATGATTGGATTCATGTCTTGTATGTTCAAGATCTTAATTTTAGCAATTGCAAATGACATTTACTTCAAACATAGCAAGAAAATATCCTGTCATGGTTTTCTGAATCATGCACTGAAAGGCCTGCTAGGTTTTCCGAAAATGTTGTGATAAAGACCTCAAATGCCTTATGAGGCTGTAAAGTTGATTAACACCACTCAGGTGCTCTCAGATTAGTCTGGCATCAACAGCAGGTGGAGACTGTCTAACAGATGTTGTCCTCTGCAGCGAACTTGCCTCTGGATATTGCGCATAAATAAAGTAAAACAGATGTCGACGTAGTCTCCCAACATGTTAATGTTGTTGTTTGTTAGTTTAGATGCGGAGCTGACAGACATTGTCTTTGTGTTTTTGGCACCTGAAATGTCAGCATGCTGTGAGGCAGGATGAAGACAAGCAAGACATGACCTCTACTCTGTTTATTGCTATTAATGAAGGCCTTAAACTTTTTTTAGTTAGAAAAATGGAGGTGTTAACTTTTTAAAAATCCAAATCAACTCATGATTTTATGACAAAACTGGCCAACTGAGTTTTGGTTGAATATAATTCCCCCGAAGTTACTTTGTATTAAAGAAAATCATCAGATATGTTTTCCTTCTATCAGCAAACAAAACAGCAAACAGCAATTATTTAATCTCTTAATCCTTAATAAACTTTGGCATGCACATCCACCACCACTGAAAGTCATCTGCAAAGATTACGCAACATTTTTACTGCAGCATTAAACTATCTTTAGTAATCAAAATCTTTTTTTTCCCTTTGGCATATATTTGCAAGTGAACAAAATCTGTTGCCCATCCATGGCTTTTTTCTGCAACATGTACACTTTTCACCATCAATTATTTGCATTAAAATCTTTCTGGCTTATGGTAATAAGAAAAATGAAAGACCAAATCTAAGTAGACTTTTCTGTATTAAAATGGAAGGTGTCTATTTAACAAGATGCTGAAAAAGCAGCTAGAAATAACCAGCTGCTGTCAGAGGTGTTTTTGGGAATAATGAAGGTGATCAAACATGACACTGTGGACTCGCTTTCATCTGATCTAAGATCAAACATGTCATAAAAATGTGCATTGTTTTAGCACCTCGCGTTAGGTAATGTGAGCCCTGCTTTGTCTGACCTGGTAGTGTGTACTGAAGTGCTGGTCTTCTTGTACCACCTCCAGCTCCTTGCCTCCTCTCACCAAAACCGTCCTCACCCCACGGCCTGCCAGGTGAGTGTGCAGCTGGGATGCAAAAATAAAGATTCCTCTCGGAGGCAAAGCCTGGACGGAGAAACAGGATCAAATGATTAAATGACAAAGCACATTGCTGAATTATTTACCAAACCTTCTTTATGTCCAAACTAGTGTAGTTATTGAACACATACAGTCTGGGTACACTTGGATGTGCAGTAGCCACTGAGGTAGAAGGTATGCTGCTTGGGTGGGATGGCCATGACAGGAGTGTAGACGAGACCCAGCTCCATGATCCCTGCATCATAGCGCCTCAGGCTGGGAGTGTAATGCAGTCGTATCCCTGATGAGTCACGCCTGCCTATATGAGGAATACTCAGACATCACTGTGTCCCGTGTATTTGAAGTTTACTGTTTGCTTGTGTCATATTAAAATATTTAAATACAAGAATAATCAAGTAGTTTTATATTTATAAAGAAAGGGAACATCTCTTTATTTCAGCTGCTGTTTGTCTGCTACATAGAAGTAGCTTTTTCCGAAGTAAATTTAGAACAAAAATTTTAGGAGGAAGGATTTTTTAGAAAATGTGTTTAGTGTTTAATATGCGTGCTACAAATGGTCCTGGTCAACACATATGCTGCAGTGTTTTGAAAGGTGATTTTGCTGAGATTCATGGGTATACATGGGGAAAATGTGTGTAATCCACATATTTAGTAACTTCCTGTCACTAAATTTTCACATAAAAAGCAACGAAATTACCTCTTAGCTATTTCAGATTGATGGAACTTGAATCTTTTGCTCTGATAAGATGAGCCTGAGGCTGCTAGAAAGTGAAGAGAATCCTGCTGCTCGTGCTTGCATGTGGTACAAATGTATGCCTGATTTAAGTATTTATGTGTGTGTACCAGATATGAGGAGTGGGTTGTGGTAATGGACTTCCAGACGAAGGAACCTTGAAGAACCTGGTCCACCCATAGCCAGCCCTGCATCTGGGGGATAGTAAAAAGCCTGCAAGCACACACACCCACACACATGCACACATTCAGGGACAAGAAAGATCCATTACCCCCGACTCGTGTGCAGCCTTCCTTTCACAAGGAAGGGACACCTTCACACTTGTGCTAAACAACCCACAGAAAACTGTTGTGGGTCTCAAAAATGTTCTGATGTCTAAATTCATTGATTAAATGGTTGTTTTCTATAAAAGAGAATAGTGTCATGCTTACTGTACCAGTTAGAACTTTTAGAGAGATCATGTTTAAGCCACATTAAGTAGGCTGATGCATACAACTCTTACTGGAGGGTTTTTTCATTCTTTCAATTAAATCTTTCTTTCGTGTCATAACAGTGAAAACCTCAGAGACTTCTACGCTCACACACAAACACCTCTCGCTGGCACAATTTGCATTCTCACAGTGTCAGAGATTATTGTTTCTTTTCTCTTTCAAAACTCCCTCAACTCCATTTCCCTCATTTTGTGTTTTTCCTTCTGATAAAGTGCCGAGAAGAATAAAACAACACCATTAGAAGGTGATGAAAGAGGCCTGAATATTTCCCACCTAATCTTGTCTTCACAGCTCACAGAAAGCATCCTGCTTGTTTTTGTTCAGCTGGGAGATAATCCAATCAGAGAGGGGCCTGGCGTACATTTGATACAGTGGGGAGCGGTGCATGGAAATACAGCGACAGCTACAACGCTCCCTGTCTTCTTTGCTTTATGCGGATAGCAGGCTGCTTTCTTGCTTTGTCACTGTTGTGTCACCTATTGGTGTGGGAACTACCATTTTGTAGCTTTGACTTTGTCATTTGAGTCTTTGCATTAAAAATAGGTAGAAAGTACTGACCTTTCAGTAAAAACGTAAGTAAGTAAAAAAGCTACGCCTCTCCATTAAGATGCAGGTAATGATCTTATACGGCATTAAAAATATTTATGTGACTTCCTGTTTTTATGATGAATTATGATGTTCACAAAAAGCATCTATGGGAATATGAGGTTAAAGTCTCCAAAGCTATAAACTTTTATTCCGCTTTGTTCCATTCAGGAATAATTTGTGTTGTCAAATATCTTGCTAGATTACCAGAATGTAGTTTTCATTTGTGTTCTTTTGTGCGAAAATGTTTGTTTCCATGCACGCAAGTTTATGATTATTTGTGTGCATGTGTTTGTATCCCACACATAGACTGTCTCTTAATAGACATGCAATGTGTGGGATCGTCTTTACAAAATTTCAAAGCATACAGTCCTGGGCTTGGATTGTACTTGCGTGGGAGCTTTTGTTTATCTCTTAAAATAAATGCAAGGACTGGACCAAAATCAAGTGTTACCAAAATTACATATTTTTCAATTACCATGGGTTGTTGTTTCATTCCTGATGGCACCTCTGCTCCTGTTTCCATAAAGCAGTTTTATTCTTAAGTCTTTTAAGATGTCCATTAACAGCTGAAGATTTTTGTTTATTTGTAAGGTAAGCGTTTGTTTAAGAATGCGTTTAGTATAAATTATGTGTTTCCCATCATACCTCAGCACCCATAGCCCACGCAGCTAGCACGTGGCGGCAGAAGTTCAGCTTTCCCGGCTTCATCTTCTCATCACAGGGGCCGCTATACTGTGGAACATCACGCATGTCCGGCGAACATTCGAACACTTCGATGTGATGGACGATGGCCTCATTGCCTGGAGTTATCACTGATTCGTACTGGAAGAGACAAACAGAAACAACGGAGGTTAATGGTGACACACGCATCATGTGGAGCTGGAACGATAAAGGGTAAAATGACACATTTGCTTTGATTCCACATCTGCTTTCATACCATGACAATGTGGTTTTTGGGCATATTCTCGGGCAGCTTGTGGATAAAGCACCAGTAGGTGGTTTCTTGGTTTGGTATGATGACATTTGGCGCCACAACATCGAGGGTTTCAACGTCTGGAGGCAGGATGGGTGGTGGAGTATCGGGACGTAGCATTAGCACTCTCTGCACCCCTGTGTGGATCCTGGACAGGTTCAGCTCTTCCAGAGAGGCAAGCGGGTGATTCAAGAAGCCGTAGATGATGTGCACGGTTCCTTCCTGACCAATCAGAAAGGAAAGGGATTTACTAGTTACAGAGCATAACATGAGCCCACTAACTCTGTTAAAAATAAACTGATTTTTTATCTTTTATGAGGCAAATAGAGTAAGCTTTATATCATGTTGCCATAGTGATGATTACTGATTTTTTTGTCTTTAAGTTAGATTTATCACAGTACCATGGAAACCGTGATTCTTATAATAAATGCTTTAGAGATTTTAGTGCTGATAATTCATGAACAGTATCTATTTATTTATTTTTATTTCTTCAAAATATGGCAATAGAAATGTGGTGAAAATGCCATCAACACACTGCGTCATGTAACTTAAACACAGGTCTTTCTGCCTTCCACTCAGGTCATTTACTTTTTTACTTTTTAAATGTACATATGGTTTAAAGAAAATACAGTACAAGCTTTTTATTGGTTGATAATTTCCTTTGCAATTACATGACATTACAAAACACAATTCTAACTTGAACTGTGTCTCCCATTAAGGCCAGGCATTCGGTTTAAAATGATGAGATGATTTTTATTAATTACAGTAAATCAGGTACATTATCAAATTGTAACACTATATCAAAGTAACTAAACAGTTAAAGGTGCCAGCGGATTTAACAAACACATGAAAAGATTAAAGATTAAACAGACAGAAAAATCTGCTTACACTTGAGCTTTTTAAATCTTATTTTTCAGTTAACCTGCCCATACTCTACCAAAAGCTTAAAAGATGGATTAAAAAATACTGCACAGGAGGGTATTTGCTGCCATGAGTGTGTGGACGACTTAAGGCTCTTCTGACATGCATGTGGGAAACTGGAAAAGACATCATAGCTGCAAAAGTACTGTCAGATAGACTTGCTTAGTCCTACACTGCAGAGAAACTGTTTTACAGCGAAGGAAAATGATGAGATTTGCAACTACAAAAAACATAAGCAATATTACAGAGTTTTTCAAAAGCTTTTTTTTATATACATGTGTCATTTATGAATTAATCATAAATGGGATTTTTATTGTAATTTATGAAAATATATTTTATGCAGCATCTAATCATTAACATATTGCAACATAACTAAAAATCAGTAAGCAACCAGAAATTAATTTGGTAAGAGAATTTCACTTCTCTTCTAGTTCTTTACAAATTTTCTGTAATTTTATGAAAATATAATAATAATAATGTAGCAACTGTATACTATTACTATATACTTTATAAACAACTTTAACATTAGAACTGGGGTTCTCCAGTTTATCAGTTAGTGGAGAATAGTGAGGATGTAAATGTTCCCAAAACACAATTTCTATTCATGTTCCCAGTCTGATGCACAGAATTGAGACATTTTGGAGTGAAGATTTTCCCCACCTCTATAAGGTAGTCTCTGGGATCACATGTACTGAAGGGTCTTTTAAAGAGCAAATAAAATCCTTCAGCCTTCTGTTTGGCTTCGAGCAGCTCATAGTCTTGTTGGCTATCCAGCGATACGTGTCCATTGCTGTCACTCCACGCATCCTGAAGGAGAAAGCATACAAGAAAAAATCCTGATAAACAATAAATACAGAGTTCATGCACTCCAGAAAAAAAGTAATAGTTCATTATTTTGTAGAAAATGAAAATGCAGTTAACAGAAGGAAATAAGTTATACAGTGGCAGATGGCATTGTGAAACCTTCCCAACCTGGTGTACAAGATGCTCCTTTTCTCTGCCAGAAGGCTTTGCAGCAGGCTCACTTTATCCACTTCTGTTAGATTTCTCACATTTACACCTGACCAGAATAACACCTAAGCTCTGTTTTTATTCCCATCTCCCTTCCTGTTGCTCTTATATAATTGTTCCACTCAAGCTGGAAAGATTTTGATGCCAGTATTTTTTTAAAGATACATTGATTCCTTATCTAAAAGAATGTGGGAAATGCATATTCTGTTGTGTGTATTGTGTGTCTGTAGAGAATACACAAGCTATGACCTTTAGAGATGGCAGAGCCCAAGAGGGACGTAATAACTATTTTCAATAAATTGTCGCCCTTGAGGCTGAAGATAATGAACTGAACTTTTAGTTCTGTAAGGAATAGATCCAGTTTGGATATTTTAGACAGAAATAATAACCACTAAAAGTTAAGTAGCCTTTAGTCTTGGTCAGACAGTTAGGTCTGAGAAATCATAGAAAACACAATATACACAAAATTATATAATCCTGCATGTTAACATCATCCACCTTAATAATGGTGTTAATCAACTACTGTAGTACTGTCCAAATCAAATAACCATATAAATTACGCATTTAAAAAAAACAACAACCCTGTTTATCATGTGTTTTGGCACAAACTTTGCATTTTCAGGAACAGACGGACTGTTAGAGCCATTTATTTTAGTTACAGTGTTTCCACGGGTTTCATGTAGAAAAGGTCACATCCTGGAAGACAAATGAATAGATTACATTTTGCTGCTAGAGCTTTTGACCTTGAAAAAAGCAATAAAATTGCCTGTCTGATAGATATAAAATGTGGTCACCTTAATCAGTGTGTTTTACTTTTTGACTTTCCAATGCTTTTCTGTGTTGTTTTTTTTGTATTGTTTTGTTTTTGCTGTTATTTATCATAAACACACCAGGTCGCCCTAAAGAAATGACCTTTATACAGTATCTCAAATATTTTTCATGAGACAAAGACAACTGTGAATAGTTTCATTTTCTTGTTTTGACACCATAGGTTGATGCATACAGATGGAAAAGATCTGGATTGTCCCTTGCTTTGTGAGAAGTAGCACACTAGTGTGTGTAAGTGTGTGAATGTAACACAGCTGGGGCCTCCTATCTCTTTCGTTAATTAGTCCTCTTGAGGGGGAGAAAGGGTGGAAGATGGGGGGAATAAGGTAGAATGATAGATTTAGCAGTAAAAGACTTCATGCTGATGTTACACTTTTATTTTGACCTGAAATTCAATTAATTTTTCTTTATTAGACATAAAAATGATATAAAGCTTAAAAATGAAAAAATCAGCCACAGGTTGAATGTTTCTGCATGCAGCACCGCTTTCTCATTAAGTATCTCATTTATCTAATCAAATCATTAAATCTGAAATAACTAATTTATGTATGTTTGCATTAAATACTGTCCTAATTGAAGGCTTAGCAGTAAGGAGGTCAAATGTACTTCATTCAGTGTGATTAATTATGTGATCTATAACCTCCTTAACTTGTGTACCTTATTAAATTTCGCAACATAAATAAATGACAGCTTTCTAAATTAAATGACAGATTGAACAGAGTGGACACTGACTTTAGCTTCGACTAATCATCCTGCATGCTCAACTAAGACTAAATTGGAAATGCTTGCAAGTAACAGAGAAATTGCTTCCTTAAGCTCCTAACACTGAATGCATCTAACAACACATCTGTGTCTGAAGCTATACAGTCTGTTCCTATTTTGTATGTCAGCAATGTGACATGGATATTGATCGAATAATCCAAGTTCAAGGCAGAAATACACAATAAAAAAAGAATGTCAACTTGATTTGCATAGTAAGGTGGGGGGTTTAACAGCAGCAAAATGATACAGCGGAATTTCACAAAGAAATTTTAGCTGGATTTATTAGAAAAGCCTGTGTGGCAAAATGAAAATGCGGCATTTTGCACATCTTAATTAGCACAGGATTCTACTTTGATATGCAAATATCTGCTAATGATTCCCAGAAGAACTTCACTTATTAGTGCAGTTTGAGTGATTTCCAATTAGCAGAGGCTGATAACATCCTTTGTTACTATGTGATTATGAAGTAAAAACTGTCCACCAGATTCTTGTGTACGGTAACCATTCTCACACTCCACGGACCACAGATAAAAAAAAGTGAAAAATCTCAACTCCTGAAGGCCTTTCATGAGATTTGCATTTATAAAATTTAAGGACTAAAATATAAAAAAAGGAATTTATTTTATTCTTCTGTTTAAATGCAGCCTTGTCTCAACTTGTGACCCAAATTTACTAAATTAGAAAATTAAATTGCGCATTTTAGACTTTCTTACCCCAAAGTAACTCTTAGTTCCAATGTCCCAAAGCACCACCAGGTCAGCGTTGGTGAGCTCACCGCGGTCGGACATCCCCAGAACCACACCGTGTCTGAGCTCTGCAATCCTCAGCTCCATGTAAACCTCCTGGTTGGCATAGCTAATGTTCCAAGCCAGCTGGAGCTCCTCGTGTGGGTCGAGGGGCACGCGGAAGGGCATGGGGAGAGGCGGGAGAAGGCTAGAAGCACTCGGCTTAAGACTGGACACATCAACAGCGTTCGGGGGCGCCTGATAGGAAGCCACCAAGATGACCATCAGAGCAGCCAGGGCAGTAAAATACATGATGGTGATGTCCTGAAGGCGGAGGTCTTTGTTGAAGACCCTCATAGCAGCAGTGATGGCTCACAGCCAGCCTTGGACAGATCCTGTGAAGATTTCTTTTTAACTTCTGCTTTGCCGTCTTCAGTCTCTTAAGTTAAAGTTGATTTGGAGTTCAAGCCCAGCAGCTGTCAGGAACTTTTTTCTCCAGTGCTGGTGTAAAAAAAACTCAAGCTTTATGCAACTTGTAATTCTTTTAACCCTGAACACTTCTTTGCTTTCCATTCACTGCAGTCTTCGATTCAGTTGTCAAGTAGGGTGAGACAGTATTTTCTATCCTCTCAGGTTTTTCTTTTCTGAAAAGTTGACTTTCTTTTTGAATATCCAGCCTTTAGGTTCATCTATTGTAAAACCTTGGGTGTTGCCTCTTCCACATGAGCTACTGCTATGTCTATTCCAGTCTCATCCACCTCTCTGGATTTTAAAAGACTCCTCCCTTGTGAGTTGTCTGCTTTTATCCAGCCTAATGGTATTACATTTGTTGAGGAAAATTAGATTGTATTCTTTACGCCCTGGGGTCAGCCATGATTCTGCACATCTGCCAGACCCTAATTGATCCTAATTCAACCATGGACATCATCAATGACAATCCTCTTTGACTAACTTAACTTTATTGTTCTGCCTCTTCTCTTTATGGGTGCATGCATGATATGTGTAATTTTACATTAAAATATCCACTGTATGTCCTGTACTAGCCCTAATTTTAGTTTAAGCATTTGATTCGTTTAAGTGAGAGTAAGCAGTGGTGGAGGGCATGAGCAAGGCATTAATGCATTAGGCCCTCAGTAAGCTAGTGCCTAAGGCTGCAGAAGACCTAATCAAAGTGTTGATTGCAGGTTTCACAAGCAAAAGAGACAACGTTTAAAAGGTTAGTAAAGTGCCTGTAGAAAACGGGAATGTGTCCTTGTTTACATTTAGTCAAAAACTGATTATCATCAGTGGCCAAAGAGATTTGGGAGAATGGGAGGATGACCTACTGCTTATTGTGCTGTGTTGTACCATCTGCATCCATTTGAAATTGTGTGTATAAGATTTGACTGGTGGAAATGCTTCCTATTTATTTTTACAGCCTTAGGTTTAAGATTAGTGAGATAAAATGAACCGCGATTAACGATAAGTCAAAATCCAGCTGTTACAGATGGGCGGAGAGAACTAAGGGATTTACAGTCCATGCTGTTGCAACCAGATACTGTTAACCATAAAGGTTTTTTTTTGTGTTTGTTCGTTTTTTACAGAATACATTTAGACATTCAGGGAAATGATAGATAATTCTCTGGTTTAAGCTGGTTTACTGTTGCATATTTGTAACTTTAAGGGACATTTAAAGAGAAAAAGAAGCACAAAAATACAATTAATACCATGTGTTTTCATACAATAAAAAGTGTGTAAAACTGGCAGGCTTTGGCTGCATAGATTTTGGATTTACTTTAATTCCATGGGAAGCTCACCTTTAAATCAGCATATGATTGCCAAGACCATGTGTTGGCAGAAATCCATCAAATGATGTGAAACCAGTGAGTTTTACTTTAGAAGAGCCTCGTTTGAGGAAAGCTTTGGATGCAGGCAACAGACAGGAGAACGGAAAAGCTTGTATTGTGTTGGTTAATGTAATAGACTCCAAGGCCCCGAGGCATAAACAGAGATCTGTGTGTCCTGTCTCCAGCTCTTGTGTGAGACTCAGTGATCATTTCTCTTTCTCGCTATGTATCCCACAATAATTGTTCCTACTTTATCAGTTATATTTCAGCCTCTTTGCCAGCCTGTCCCTGTTTCATCACGTTCCTCTCTATTGGCGCCTCTATTACTCACTTTCTGCCTTCTCATCATATCTTATGCACGCTTGTCTTTCTGCTACCACGACTGATGTGTCAGCAAACACAAGTGAGATGAGATGCCGTATAGTTCAGCTGTGATTTGGAAGGAAACGGGGGAGAGATGGAAGGTTACCGGGAAATGAGAGTTAAGAAAAGATAAAATGGTGTTCTTTTCCCCACATTATCAAGATATTTCTTCCAGTAATGAATTTAAAAAGTGTCAGTGCTCTCTGTTTAGACTGTCCAATGAATCAATACTGAATAATCTCACAAATTTATGCATTAACAGGGTCTGAACAGAAGACCTATAATAAATTAACAAGTTTTCTTGTTTGTTGTTTGTCATTTACTTCAGTAATTTTTCATGCAGCTCTACCTCTGATGAAGACATAAACACATTATCTAAAGGGTCCAGTTTTAGTGACTAGTGAAGTAAGACCAAAAGAACGTTGCAACCCTGGACTATTAGGTATGAATGCACCCTCAGATGCAGGGAGGTACAACATACACAAGACATTAGTCTACAAGGGTTAAAAGTCCATCCATCCATTTTCCAGAACCATATTTTCCAATGCAATTCCTATCCCATTATTTACTAGGTAGGAGGCAGGATTCACCCTGGATGGGTCAACAAGTCTACTGCAAGACCAATCCAGGGATCTTCTTACTGTGAGACGGTGCTAACCCCCATCCCACCATCGAGCCCAGGGTAGAAGTTCTAAGTCCAAACAGAAAATACTTCCGCAGTTGGTGAAGAATGATAAAGTTAAGATCCTGTGTGACCTCCAGATCCAGACTGATGTACTGGTGATGGTGTAGATCACAGACAGCATCACGTCTCTCCCCATCTCCTGCAGCAGGTCAGAGTGGAACAAGGGAAAATCACCGACAGATTTAGAAACATAAACAGCTTTGCCAAGTGAAAACTCATAAGAAAACTCAAAAACACAACAGTGTAACACAATAATGTAGTTATATTCTTAGGGAATTGAAGCCAAAAAAATAATAATTCTTCATACAGTTATCTTAAAGAGCATTGCAACATGAATTACAATGATATCCCTGCATACAGCTGTGCTGTTTCATTAATTAACGTTTGTTCTCTACAACTGGTGACCTTGGGGCCCATATTAAAGGAATAAAATTTTTTGCAATACAGTATAATAGCAACTTAACATTGGAAAATATTGTAACAGGTTGTGAGAATGTTCACAACAATAAATTATTATCAAATTAAAAGAAAACCTCAGCAGTGGCTCCAAAAATAGTGATCGTAATCCTTCAAGAGGAGAAGCTCAAAAAATACCAAGGACTGAAAAAGGAAGTAGCAAAGATGTTTGATAATTTAGGCAGCAGTGGATCTAGTAGTAATCATAGACAAGCCCACCCCCAATTTGGAAAAATAGCTCCAGAAAATTCCTACAATAAGATACAGCTGCATTTCAATTTGTAACTTGTTGCATTACCACTTATTTTGCCTGTTGATAGCATAGACATATATGCTCAACCATATTTGTGTATGAGTGGTATCACGTGGTTGTGAGTCACCCTCAGATCTGCAGGAGAGAAATGTCCCGCTGAATGATCCCCACTCCAACAGGCCCTGATACTCGGAGGAGGGAGCGGGCTTATTTCACAGTCTTATGACAGTGATTTTGAGTGTAGTTGAAAAGTGAGAAATAGCGACCTGACCTTGCTCTCTCATGACTATCTTAAAGTTTGCAACTGCTAGTCATGCAGGACACTACCGATACTAATACAACGGAAACATTAAGTGTCCAGTTTACTGAGCTGAACAAGAATGTTTAATTAACACCTCAGATTCCTGTCAATCAGGGAACATCGGGTTTCATTGTCCTTCTCTAACTGCACTTTCTAACCTTATCATTCATGCAATGATGATGTGCCGTTTAAGGCGGCTTAGAGTCTAGAACCTGAAGGCATTAACCCACTTTGGCCTGACCGTTCAGTAATCCCAAAAAAGGTTGTGCTTGACTAAACGTTTTGCAAAGTAATGATCAGCTCCTTACTGATAATACTGTATAGTTTTACTTCATTTTAAGCCAAAAATGCAGAAAAGCAGACTAATCATGCAGCTCACATCACCCTGCCTGCACGTGCGCACACAATGTAACACAAATACACAAAAAAGGCATGAAACCATAAGGGCACAGCTCACCTCCACACGGCCAATTCAACATCTCGTTCTCGAATAAATGTTTCAACAGGGCAGATTTGAAGTGCTCTAATCTCCACTTCTGTGAGGTTGAATAATAAATGCAAAATAAACTTACACTGCGTTCCTTAACATTTCCTGAAAGTGCCCCTCATCTGATCTGAACACAAGTGATTGGATAATCAGAAATAGAGAAAAGGGGGGTTGAAATTGCTAAAATTGAGAAGTTGACTCTATAGGCACAGAGAAAAGCAGTTGGATCACATCACAGAGGATAGGAAACAGACCTCTACATGTCCTGAAAGGAGACAGTAAAAGGACATGTGACAGAGTGAAGTACATCCTCCGGGACTGTTGTGTCAATAATCCTAATTGAGTTTAATGAAGGTTTTGTTCCAGGTGGAGACTCACTTTGTTTTTTTCCAACTTGGCTGAACCTGCTGCTGAGGACATTTGTAATGTTTTTAATTATCTTTATAGATTTGGCTGTAGTAGCCTTTTAGGACATAGCTTGGATGACTTACTTTGCTCACTGTCTAAGGTAGACTTGATGAGCTTCTGGTAAATGCTGCAGCACTTTCACCAGAAAACAGTAAAGCTTGGGTACAGATTCTCCTCATTCATTCTTCCTATTTTATTTTTTTCTCCCAAAAACTTTTGATCTTGATTCGACAGAACTCACTTTTCCAGAATCCAAAATTTGTTGCCCACATTTTTCTATTAATAAATCAGCAGCCTTGCCGCCAAACAGCTCAAATACTTCATCTTGGAAGCCAAAGACCAGTTTTCTCGTCTCTCTTTCCTCATTCCCCTTTTCTCTAGAACCCGTAGCCAATCTGAGGCTGCGGCTAAAAGCGCCATCTCCCATGCTGTACGTACACCCACGGCTGCATTACTCTCCGGGTGTGCAGGCACTGAGCCACCTCTGGATTCAAAGCGCATTTTTTTCGTCTCCGTGCATCGCCAGCCAGGACATCGCTCTGCAAGAACCAGGAATTAATTGGCCCAACCGTGCATTAAATACCCAGACGCCTTCATTCTCTGGGACTACCAACCTGCAGGCTCTCTGGAGCCCTCCACGACTGGTCAGTTCGCTTTGCGACCAGCATCGGAAAGCAAACTCCCGTGCAGAAATACTGAAGCGTGAGATGGTTAACTAGCATGATAAAGAGAAGAGAAAGGGAACGGGAGAAAGGCTCTTGCTTATGAACCTGGAGCGACACAACACATATTTGACCTCGATCTTCACTCACAGGGGAAACAGTGGTTGTAGAAAAAGAGATGGCGAGATTTGTTTCTCTGGTCCCGTCTCCTCCTCCAACAGACATGCTACCGGGGCTGTTGATCATGATGGTGTTTGCGTAGGAGTGGTTTATTTTGCGGACAGCGTCGGTTCACCAGCCTGTGTTGTTCAAACAACTCCAGTCAAGCGGCGGATGGAACTGTGCGTTTCTTGCTGATTTCTCCAAAAAGATCTGCTGAGATTTTATCACAGTTTCTGGAGCACGGCTTGCTTTTTCCCCTTTATTTTTTGCTATCGGGGGTGCTTTCAGTTGCCTTTTTAAATGAAGCTCGAGTCTGGATCCGGGGAGAAAATGTTTTGCATGCGGTTTTCAAGAGTGTGTGAGGAAAAGTGGTCTTCAGACAAATAATAAGAATACCAGCGGACATTTTTTTCTCTGGCTGGTGTTATTTTTGCTGTCAACCAAAGAGGATCAGGCCCCTCTGGTCTTTCATTTTGACCCTGTCGAGGCATAATGCCTTGCTGATTGCAGATACTTCGTCATCTAGTTAATCACTTTACTGACATTTGAAGGAATATTTTATTTTCATTTGAAAAAAAACTTTGCCTTTTTCCCTTTTTTTTTTCTTTGTTTTTAAATATTTGCGTACTACTCTCAATATTTTGGCCCTGAGATCAACCTAACTGCTACCAGCCGGGGTCGGGACCTCAGCTCAGAGAAGCCTCCACTGCCCTAGATGTGACACAGAGAACTCCTCTAATCTCTGAAGGTAATGCTTTCACCCTTTAGGAAAACTATGTTTTTTCTTAGATTACAGATCTGCTTATCAAGTTCTGCATGTTATGTGTGAGTTTCATAGATAGATAGATAGATAGATAGATAGATAGATAGATAGATAGATAGATAGATAGATAGATAGATAGATAGATAGATAGATAGATAGATAGAT
>JAVQJG010267461.1:0-12303 GCA_036024015.1 Craterocephalus amniculus
GGCCACAGTTCCAAGCCCCTCCTCAGCCGGAATCTGGCTCCGACCGACTTGGGACTTGAACCGGCGGCCTTCTCACTGTGAGGCCGCAGTGCTAACCACTACACCACCGTGCAGCCCAAAATAAAAAAAATAAAAAATAGAATATTGAAGCTGCATCAGGTAAGTGGCTAAGCAAAGGACTATCTGGAGTCCCAAAAGTATAGTGCTACAATATGGCTTGATGCAAATGTTTGCTGAATTCTGCTTATCCCATCTGCTCAAGAGGAGGCAGAGGGGGATTAGGCAGTGAAAGACGTGGCAGAAGGAAAGAGAGACAACTGAAGACGAAATGAGAGACAGACAGATACGGCTGAGGGGGAGAGGTGAATTGGGCTGGAAAGACAGCAAAGAACAATCTGAAATTAATCTGGACACTCCAGATGGTTTGAAGTTTGTGTATGTGCATATGAGAGCGCAAGAGCATGCATGCTCCTCTGTTACTGCCAGCTTGTCCACTTGAGCATGTATATAGGTATTTACATGCTTTTGTGTGTTTTGTGTTACTTCCAACAAACAGAAACATCTGTTTTCCTCAGAAGTAAGCAAACTTTGTTCTCACTTTGATGGAAAAAAGACAAAAAGACCCAGAAAAAGACTCATCTCTACAGCCTATCCAGCCTTATAACCAGCTTTTACATGAATGCCGCAAAATATTGGGCCCACTTTTTAATGTAATGCAGTCAAGTACAAAACCACCTACTACACTTAAAAGACATAAAAAAAGGTCTACTGCTATCACCTTTTGAGAAGCTAAGTGTTGCTGTAGTAGATTGTGTTTGGTTTCACACCTAGGTGTGTTACTGAAGGACTACATTTTGTTAGCATTTTTGGAGACTGAGTTGAGACCCAGTTAACAGTTATCTCTGTTGAGAACCAAATATATGTGCAAATGGGTGGAAAAGACAGTGTGTTCTCTGTGACCTGAGGTTAATAGATCAATAGCTTCCGTTATCTGAGAAACAATTACTACTGGCTTTCACTTTGGCCACACTCACACACAAGTACTTTCACACACGCTTTGCTCTTGAGGAGAGAGTAGCAGGACCAACAAGATGGAAAAGAGGATAAAAGTGAAGGTGAAGTTCAAGATGGGGAATGACAGTGGGATCAGAAGTGCAGCTAAAGGCGCACTCCATAACTTTTTGACCTTCACATGGTGAACTCACATTGACATCTATTGTGTGCATTTCTGGAGCTGTTGCTGCCCAGCAGCATCCCAAGGATCAGAAGCCATACTAAACAACTTTTTCATTCAGGATCCTGTATGACTTTGCAGCTGAGTTTTTCTCATGCTAGCAAGCGGATATAAACACACCAGCCATTTTGAAAGCACACTGTGGCTCAGTAAGCAAAGAAACCTTAGGAGAGATGATCAGAGGAAGAGAGGAAAGAAGAGAACCAGAGACAGAGCAAAAAATAAGATACAAGTCAAGATAACACTTTTACAGGCTGGAGAGAGCTCATGGTGAAGGTAAGAAGTGAGATGGAGGCAAGATTAACCCTCGATAGCGATAATATCACCAAGAATTAGGTAAAAGTTCTGCAATACATAATTTCTGGAAAAATAATACATACTTGACACTCAGCATGTACGTGTTGGAACTTTGCTTTGCCATTCTTTCTATTTCCCAACAACATTCCTATGGGAAATACTTTATCTTTGATTTCCATCCATCCATTTTCCCTTGCTTATCCCAGGTCAGATCATGGAGGCAGCCACCTAAACAGGGATGCTCAGTCTTCCCTCTCCTCAGCCACTTCTTTCAGCTCATCCGGGGGGATTCCGAGGTGTTCCCAGGACAAACTAGGGATGCTGTCTTTCCAGAGTGTATTGGATATTCTATGGGGCCTCCTCCTGGAGGGAAGTGCCCAGAATACTGACCGAGGGAGGCGTCTTGGAGGCATCCTAACCAGATGCCCGAGCCGCCACATCTGGCTCCTCTCAATGTGGAGGAACAGCAGCTCTACTCTGAGCCCTTGGCACATGACTGAGCTTCTCCGGCCACCCTGCAGAGGGAGCTCCTTTTGGCTGCTTGTATTCATGATTTTCTTCTTTCGTTCATTACCAGAGCGTGTGACCATAGGTGAGGGTGGGAATGTAGACTGAATGGTAAATTGAGAGCTTTGCCTTTTGGCTGAGCGTCTTCTCTTTACTACAATAGACTGTTGTAGCTCTGTAGCTTGTGCATCAGTGCAGGTGAAAACAAAGCCTGCATCTTACCAACAATCATGTTGAAACATGAAACCTTTTTGAAAGTTGATAAAAATATATATATATATATATTGATATATATTCATAATGTTGTACATGTACTGAATATATTGATTATGTAAAGGCCAAAAAAGAAATGAACCAGAGCTAGTGGCAGTAGAACTGAATGAATATCCTAATGCCTATCCACCATCACATTGCCACGGAGCTGCTAACAGGAACCACTGAGAACGCAAAAATCACTAACAGATGTTTGCTATTGTTACTGTGGCTACACATTTCATAGTCATTTTGGCATCTATAGGAAAACAACCAAAAGTTTTAAACAGTGAAATCCTAATAAATGTTTAACTCACCTGTGACAAATTGATCTGAAGGACTCTTAGGTTTACCTTAGCATTGACATGCTTGATAGCTGCTAGCCAGCTATCACAACTTTAGACTTTTTAGAGATAGTTCAGAGAATGATCTACAAAGTTCCCTGATGTTCCTGGGTGCATCTGCACTGTCTGTGAAGAATCTTGAAAAAGGCTCCTGGATCTATGTGTTAATCTGGATCATTCACAAAATCGTATTCCTTATTCCTTACACCACTGCAGAGTTTTCTTGAACATTTGATCAAAATCTGTTAATTCCTTTTGAGTCATGTTGCCAACAGACAGAAAGACAAACAAACTAACGCTGCAGTGAACAGAACTTCTGTCTTGGCAAAGATAACTATGCAGCAGTTTATACAAATACAGCTTTTATCCAGCTACAGTAAAGCGACTTGCTGATGAATCAGGTGGAAAATAGTTCTCACTTTGATGACTGTGTACAGATCTCTTGATGTTATTATTGAGCTCAATAAACAAATTTAAATTGGTTGATTGATACAGGAAATAATCAGTAGTTTTTATATTATACAGAATAACAAGATTGCTTTGATAAGTTAAGTGAATTAATTCCCTGATAAAACTTGTATTTATACCCTAGTTGCTTTTTCAGTGTTGGCCTTGCACTCATACCAAAATACATTTAGAGTTATCTTATTGTAAGTTCATTTGTCAAAAGCAGATGAATACTTAATCCTCCGCTTCTCAGGTTACATATGTAGCATTGCCAAGATATGTTGTCCAGTGGTTCAGATTTTGTCGGCGTCAGAAGCTGCTTTATTATTAATAAGAAGCTTTTTTCTGACTGAACTAAAGTCATGAATTTTAAAAAAATGTAGCCAGCTATATAAATCCTGGGTTTTTGTATGTGTGCCTGCACAACTACATCATTCATATTTTTATATGCAAGTATTAAGTATGGACTCTCAATGGTGCTGAAACCACAGACATAAATGGAAGGAAAGTATACTTGCTGTCAAAGCTGAATCAAAATCCACAGAGATCTCAATTTTATGCAGGCGTAAGGTTTCTTTCATTTAAAAACAAGTCAGAATGACAGGATTTAGTTGCGTGATAGTTTGAACTTAAGGAAGGCATTAACAGATTTGAAAGGATTTTCATATTTCACATGTATTTGATTATTCTACTACTTATTTAATGCTAAATATGAGATTGGCTTTCCAGTTAGAATTCTTAGGATTTATGTAATTTATGGTTTAGGTAAAAAAAACAAAAAAAACCCAACACTTTAATCTACACTTCACGTCATATAGTAAGTGACAGGGGGAGAGATTAAGGGGTTGGATGAGATTTATATCTGTTTTCTTTCCATGTATGAATGTTCATCATGGTATTTTAATGAACCAACATTGCAACAACACAGTCCATGCTGTCACAGCATCACTGTGCACCATATTCTGTGCATGCTTAAGTGTTTATGAGTGCATTTGTTGTATAGAAGGTTACTACTGGTGGAGGATCTGTGGAGTCAGGAGTAAGGAGATGGGAGTAAGGCCATGCTTTCTAAGTAGATGCCGTATGTGTTCATATTCAAGCCCTTTTCATGGAAGCTTATAGCATATGTTATAGTGTCATGGGAGGCTGCGAGGCATGTGTTGCATTATGTTGAGTTGGATGTGAGGTCATGGGCTTGCTCCTCCAGCAACACTTGGTGCAGCCAACGACGCATACGGCATTTGAGCTGTCCTCTGTTGTTTCCTTCAAATGCAAAATTCAGAACATTATTTCTTAAGTTTTTGGTGGCAGATGTACGTTGTATTTTCATTGGAGTAGCATGAATTTACATTCCCCGTTTATTTTCCTGCTGTGATGTCTGTACAGAACTCGACAGATTAGAGAGCCATGTGCTAAAGCTAGGCAGACATGAGAAGCGTGATCTGATGTTGAAGTCTTTATTATTAAATACAGGAGGCAAAGTTTGCATCCAGAATATTCTAACATGGTTTTGTTTCATCTCTCTTCTCCAGCTGAATCCTGTGGAGGTGTAGTTCAAGGACTGAACGGCACCATAGAGTCACCAGGTTTTCCCCATGGCTATCCCAACTATGCCAATTGCACATGGCTGATAATAACAGGGGAGAGGAACCGAATCCAGCTGACCTTCATCACGCTGGCATTGGAAGAAGATTTTGATATTGTATCTGTTTACGATGGGCAGCCGTCACCTGGAAACTTAAAGATGAGGTTTGAAATATTTTTTTTGTCAACAGTGTGATCTGGTTTTCTGCTGCTCCATTCCCGTATCTCTGTCCCTCTTGCTTTCCTTTCTTACCTCTCTGACTTCACAAGTTGAGTTCAACCTTCCCTTTTCTCCAACTTAATTCTTGTGCATCTTTTAAACACTATCTCTGATACTTGATTTGGAGGACTTTCCGTTACTTTGACGAAATATTTAAAAAAGACACTGACATTGGCATCCTGTTTGTACTGTATGTCTTGAATCTCAACCATTGAAAGAATTTACAGCAATGGGAAGTATTCTGAGATGGATACTTTACAATCATCTAGAAGAAGAAGAAAGGTTTAACTTAGCAGTAATTCACTTTGTTTATTAAAGAAGACAAATGTGCTTTTTGTTTTATTTGAGCCACATTTGTTATTTTTAGTCAACTTTTTTTCCAACTTATGTTGGTCTCTCATTTTTTCTACTACAGTTGAAGACAGGAGCTGTTTGTCTTACTTGACATCTGATATTTGAAAAGCCAACCTTCAGTGAGCATCTATTAAGATCAACAGTGCAGATTTCATTGTGAAGCTGGACATTGCCATGTGCAGAAGTTACTTTCAAAGCAATTAAAACAGAGAAACCAATAACTTGGATGCAGTGATTTGATGGATTGGGAGCAAATGAAACCCTGTGGTCACAGGTGCTAATCCTAGTAAATGCAATCAATCAACTAATCAATCAAAAATGTATTTTTAAAGTGCTGTTACATACGGTTGGGTAAAATATTTGGACCATTTGTAGGTCCACAGTGCCGCCTTCATGTAGTTTGTGAGTAGACTGATCAGTATAAACTGATACTTGCTTTACTATGTACTATAACTTATGACCCAAATATTAGCCTCATGTGAATAATGATTGATGATTTCTGGGGTCAATACACTGTGCAGCACTTGAAGAGCGCTGTAGGACTGTCCTCTTCAGAAACCAGACATTGTAACTTTGCAGTGGATCTGGCACTCATGGGATAATTTGACCTTCATTGATATACTTTTCCACATCTTCCTGCAGCGTTATTCAAAACAACAGCAGTAAGTCCTGATGAGGAGCAGAATGTTATAATATAAATGCGGTTAGTTAAAGCTAATCGGGCTACAGACCATAGCTAACATGACTCTCTAAACCAAGTGATGTGGGTTTTCATGCAATAAATGCATTTCGTATCATTCATTTAAATATCAAAGTTACAGAACGCTTAGTAACTACACAGTTTAGTTATATGGTTTCCTGGTTTGTCCCATAAGCTACAGGCTAATGCTGATGTTATCATAACAACCAAGAGATAAAGGGATCATATATAACTATAAAGCAATCAGTCAAAAACCTCAGCCAGGGCTCGATCCTTCAGTGATGAAAAATCCTTTGAAAAATCCAAATTACTTCACTATCAGCTGAGGTGGTGCGGGTAACTGCAGCCACCAGGTGACAAACAAAATTGGTGACATATCAAATTGGCTGCATACATGAACACTTCCCAGACCGTCCATACTCCCAGCCCTGCACGTGTGATGCTGTTACGCTGTTTACTATGTGACAACCACCTTGCATGTTGTATGAAAGCCAGCACAATGTGGAGTGACAAAGTAAGGAACTAACAATGAGCAATTTGTAAACATTCTGCTACACAGCAGCTGCTGATTACAGCTAACGCTGCTGCAAGTAAGGTCTCTCCAACTTTCGCTGATCTCGTGTCATTTTCATTTATTTCATTTCATTCAAGCTTTAAACACAACTCATAATGTTTCCTTACATGGTCACTCAGAAACAATTCATGTTAGCATCTCTTTTCAGTGTAAAATAAAGTTGAAGCTGCCTCCATGAGTCCAAAACACATTAAATGACCCGGCTGGCTGCCCGGCTTCTATAATATCGTCACAAGATGCCGCTGATTTCTTTTTTTCCCTCTTAGTGCCACTTTTTAGAGCCTTTCTGTGGTGCTTGGCTGTTTGCTGGCTATGGAAGAATCCATTACTATCCCAAACAGTAGTTGAATAAATCGTGAAATTGTGACTATCTTCTTACTGTAACAAAGCTGTGGAGGATGCGCATGCAGCATCAACTGACGTCACATCCATAGGATTGTGCGGGAAATTCGGGCCCCAGACTGCAGCACATTATGCTGCACACAGGCTGTTCAAGGCAATGGAGAGATATGTGGGTGGGCTCCTTCTTTTTGGTTTTTAACACTTCATCAGCTGTACATGCATATTTATTCATTTCCAAATCCTGCCCCTAATCCCTTTAAATATTAATCCATCAAAATATAAGTGATTGTCAGACATGGACGTTCTGTCTGGCAGTCAGGGTGAATTAAATCTTACTCAGCCCGAGCACAAACTTGAGACAGACGCTCAACTTAAAATAACTACACACTGCATGTCAGCATATTGATGGAAACAGAAGCAATTTTTTTTACTTCTGTAGCTACTAGCTAGGCTACAGTATTTGTCATTGATAGTTTTTCTCACATTATGATAACCGAAATCACCAATAATATTGAATCAGTGGAACACGGTAACACTGACATAACATGGGGGGGAACTTAACATGATTACATGTTAAGTAAAATGCAAATTTTTTAATGGCTTTTCATCTACTTGCTCATTCGTTTTTTTCTTTTGTCCGACCCACTTGCATCCAGGTAACAATTGTTTCAGTTGTTTTTTTCAGGACATGGCATACATGATAGCAAAATCAAACAAATCAAAACAGGAAAAAAAAGATCAGCAGCCGACAATTTGTGGGCCACAAATAATGCCTCAATTAATTTTCCTCAGTATAGTTAGTCACTAATTCAGTCTTTTATGCTCATAGCACCTTGGAATGTCTAAATGATAATGTTGTTAAAAGATAACTTTTCCATTCTGTCATTTTAGTATTATTACAAAGTTTGATTAGTAATGTTTATTGATTTTAAAAACACCATGTAATCTTTGATTGATCATTTGTGATTGGTATTTGTATCAGCTGATCCTTGCTACAGGAATCAGTGGCGAGTCCCAAAAATGACAACTGTAAATTCTCCATTTCAGCCATATACAGTCTAAATAGGAAGTCTCCTGTTCATACTTTGAATCAAGCCATGCAGTCTGCAGGATTGCTCATATTATAGTCTGTTTACAAAAAGATTAGGATTTAACCTCAGCTTAAATACGAAAGGTGTGAGGGGACATGTTGCTCTAAATTTTATTTGTAAAATATATAGTTTTATTTTCAACAATAGCAGCAGAAACTACATTAATCATCCCTTCCAGACTGCCTTGAGCTCCAGTAGAAAAGTTCAGCATTAGACTACAGGGGATTACTGTAAATCACACAGGCCTTTGAATCAGTGCGGTGTGCATTTGATATTTGTCATGTTCCACAGGTGAATAGGGAAATGCAAGCTACAGAAAAAGGCTCAAAGCAGATTAAATGAAAAGAACTGAAAAACACTGTAAGAGGAGAAAAATGTACCTGCTGAATTAAGCACTGAAGTACAGATAGAGTATAGAGGAGCACAAACTTTTTTTGTGTATTGTAATTTACCAGCTCATCATATCAAATGACTTTTGTCTTTAAACAAGGCAGTAGTAAAACAGGTAAAATAACAACAATAGAGAAGCCAAAAGGAAGGTGAAAGGATGTGATGTAATCCAAAAAGATATTGTGCATCTTACAAGTTAACTGTTCTGCTTTACAATTTAGGCTTATTCATAGCATATTTCCTTTTGTAATCATCATCATTATTTAAACATGATCATATAAGTATATAAAGCTCTTTTCAAAACATGTTTCAAAGTGCTTTATAGATTGCTTTTGAATAGACCATTAATTTTCAAAGCACTTCTAAAAGTTTACTCTACACATACAGTACAGTATGAGTGTTGTGGGATGTTAGGAAGGCGTCACAGACTCCATTAAATCTGCAGCTCAGAATTCTAAAATCAGGGGAATATACAACAAATATCCATTTCATGTGCTGCCTTGGAAAACGACATGTAAATACTGAAATTTATTATTAATTTTCTGATGAACACAATATTAATTAATAAACTTATCACTGCAGCCACAAAAAAGGGTAATCTCAAATCTAATACTTCATGTAGACGTCCAGACATCACCAAGGTCTGAACTCATTAACACATTTATTTTTGTTTTTGAATTTCGACATGCCACCAGCATTGAAACATAGTAAATCTAGTGGATAATTAGATTTATTTTTCTTTCTCAACTAAACTGTGCATTAAAACATTAATTGTTAAAGGGGAGCACCCCTGTTTGGTGAGTACTGGGGCTGTAATATCGTTGCAAAAGGCCAGAGAGAACTGATTCTGCAGAGCTAGCAAACTCCAATAAGCTTATTCATAGTTCTATGCTTGTGTGTGTAGGAGGGATGAGCTGGGAATTCACCAAGTAGTGTACGAGCTTGATGGTATAGTTGGGCTTTTTCATGAAAACATTTCACAGCATTTCTAAAACATTTCTATATTATGTGTCAGTGTTTGAGTAGAGAAATTTGTTTTATTTTTCTGAATGAAAAAGAATAGAAACCACAGAGCATCAGGTTTGTGTCAAGGCTCTCTGTAAATGCAGATTTTTTGGTTAAAACAAATTTCATCAGGATCCTTTCTTTTGTTTGGGGCTTTTTAAAAGAAGAAGGGAGAAAAAGATAAGATAAAGCTATAGAAAGCAATACTTATAAAGATATTTATGTGGGTTAACTGCCTACATTGGTGTCAAGGTTGTCCATGAATTCCACTGTGTTGATGAATAAACCATGTGATTTCCTCCAGTTGTATTTTTTCTACCATCAAGGATGTGTTCTTAGTACATTTAGCCTTATATGAACCGTAGTGAGAAGCCAGAAGTAAGTTGAATGGAAATTGGATGAATATCTGAGTAACTTAAAAAAAAACAAAAACAAAAAAAAAACAAAACAGGTATAGCTATGGCAGAGGACTGTTTAACTGAATTTTAAGTTGTGCCATATAGATTTTCTGTGCCACTGTTTTAGAGACAAATAAGGTTGTGAAGGAGTCACATACCAAAACTCAATTTTGACTCAAAGTTATACTGTATATGTGGCTGGATGAAACTTTGTTGCACACCCCCTATTTGATGAACACATTATTATCTTAGCGGCCCTTTAGAGAGTTTAAAAAAACATTCATATTTCTGTTTGTCTGAGCGCACATCTGTGAGTGTGGCGTCAAGGCGAAATTCACTATTGACAAGGAAAGCATCTATTTGCAGGGGGGAGGACGCTTTTTTTTCTGGTAGTTTTTCTTCCAGAGCCCAAAAGTAAGGGAGGGGATAGATACGATGATTCATTCGGTGTGAGTGAAGGAAGAAAGAGCTTCTCCATTTCTGTAAAGTCATTTGGATTGCCAGTAATAAAGGTACTGCTTATGACATAACTAGCAATTCATTACTGATTAAAAAAAAGTTAGTGCTGTAGATAACTGCTTTGGCAAGTGAACTGACAAAAGGTGGCAGCTGCAACCTTTTCCCAGCCTGGTGGCTATGTCACTTATAGTAATTGGCCCTGGAGTTACTTGGCACCCATTATTAGAGAGAGACTCAAACAAGCAAGGAGTGTTTCAAATGCACCATCTCGCCTGCAAGTGCTCAATGTAAACGATCAGTGGAGGCGTAGTGTGTTACGGCAGGTGTATCAGGGGCCTGTGGTCTGAAGTGCAGTGAGCTATGCAATGAAGACTCAGTTTTTGTTGATATTAACAGTTTTCCTGAAGACTTTACCAGAGACTTGCACTGGCCAGCCTTCTTTTGTGTCTTTTGTGATGTCGCCTCATTGTGAGTCACAACAGGCGGCACATTGGCCAGCCTGTAAAGCCTTATCCAGCTCCAGCTATGTGTGACCAAGTCATGTCCATCAACTTTTTAAAAATCTTTTGAAGTTTGTAACATAGTATTTATTTATATTATTTTTTTTACGCTCATACTAAAAGAGCAAATTTCAATAATTCTTCTGCTGCTGTCAGTTCGCTGCCTGAGCTCCAGAAGGCCAGTCATCAGCTGGTTGACCTAAAACCTCCTCCTCTTAGCTGCTGTCTAAATGGTGCAACACTTGCTGATATGAACCCGTCAGGCTGCCCACATTGACAGTGGGATGAAGCTGAAATGATCTAACTGCCCTTTCTTTGTTCACAAAGAGGTGCACAGAATACAGAGGATATACTCTATCTTTCTTTCACAGCCACCCCTCCGACTGCCCTCTGACTGGTGAGCAGGGAATGCTGCAATCGAGAAAAGAGTGTTGAACTGGCTTCCCTGGCCTCTTCTTACCAGTTACAGCCGCTTGTCCACAGCAGTAACCCTACCACTCACTCGCATGACTGTTTTTTACAGTGTGAAGAGATTTATTTGAAAAACTGAAGAGCTTCTCTTACTGAGACATCACTTTTTACAGTACAGTGGCAGAAATGCAGCAACATGGCTTTTCATGTATGTTTAATATCAAATGGCCCTTTATTATTATTATTAATATTTTATTTTTATTTTATTTTATTTTATTTTTTTTCTTATTATTGTTAAAGGAAACGTAGTCCCATTCCCCTGTGGGTGAAATACTGCTGATTACCAAACCAGCTGTGTCTCTTTGACACACACACGTCAGTGCTCTCCGGCACACTGTTGTCAACACATTTTCACTGTTTTGTTTGATGGAGACATCACAGCTGTTTGGTTTCATAACAGTATTTTGGTCAGTTTTAGATGGAAAAACTGCTTGGTAAGGATTTGGAAAACGTGATCAAGTTTGATATACATCCATTTTACCACTATAAAGTGACACATTTGAAAAATATTAGTACAGTAAGACTTCCTCCTACGCACAACAGGGTAGTGTTTTTTTCGGCATAATGAAAATTGCAAGGAATTTATTGATCTGTTGTGTCACATCAGTTGAAGGTTCTTTGGTGGTGTATCATTTGGTTCAGAACTTCTGCTCGCGTTCTGGATTGAACATCTCTACAGTTTTCACTTTTACAGAAACAGGGTTTCCATTTGCTTGTGAAGTAACTGCGTTGGATGTCCACAAGGCAAGGAAAGGCAAGGCAAGGCAAGTTTATTTATATAGCGTTTTCAGGTCCAAGACAATTCAAAGCGCTTAATATACAACATAAGAATTACAATAAGACGAACACAAAATCATTCAAAAATGGCGATTAGGTCTAAAGTAAAATGCACATCATGATCTATTGTTCCACTTGTTTCCAGCATAATAATAGCTAAGAACTGCTTCTCTAAACATCTCTTATCTTTTGTGCAGCATAATAATAGCTAAGAACTGCTTCTCTAAACATCTTGTATCTTGTTTGCAGCATAATAATAGCTAAGAACTGCTTCTCTAAACATCTTGTATCTTGTTTCCAGCATAATAATAGCTAAGAACTGCTTCTCTAAACATGTAAAAACAAACGGTGGTTAGA
>JAVQJG010267462.1:0-10626 GCA_036024015.1 Craterocephalus amniculus
TGGGCATTGGCTCAACAATATATCTATAATATACTATATATCAGTCCTCCTACTGACGCTTTAATGTGTCACAAGAACTTTATTGACATTTGTGGATGATCCTCGCTTTAATATCGCCAAGAATTCTTCCTTATTTGAACCATAATTGTGGCTGGAAGCTTTGATGTGTATTTCAATCACACTCTTTATTTTTTCTGAACAGCTTTGTTCTCTAGCGTTAATTGAATAGAAAAAGGAGCTTGTATTATTTGCTTTGTTGGTGCCACGGTGTCGCTGATCTGACCTCCGGAGCTCACGTCATGATGCTGACCTTCTGCTAACTGCCTCATTGTACGTTTGGGAACATAATTCGTTGGACCCTCAACAGAGTCAATATGCTCTTTTTCTGCTCCATTTCTGCTCTCCTCCTCAGTGAATCATCGGCGTCGTTATATAAATGACTTTAAAACACGTTGAGACACCATCATGAGAAATTACACGCGATTCCTGAGTCACGCCTCATTTAATGGGCTGGCTGATTTTGTTTGGGCTCAGCAGTGTTGCTATCCTTCGGATGTTCTGTATCCCCGGGACACGTTAGCCCAGCACGTGGCGGCTCTCCGCTTCTGCATGCTTTCAATGCAGTCGATTGTAGGGAGAAGGATGCAGTTTTATGTGTGTGCACCGACATCCAAGCAAGCTATGGAAATATCTGTGTATGGGGATTATATGGTTGAGGGGGCTGCTGTGAATAACAGCCAAATTTAAGCACCTAAAGGTTAATTCACTCTTTTTGCTTCAGAATGGTTCATTTTTATATCAGCAAGCACATTTGACCTCTTTACCCAGAAATAAATTCTGATGTGCAGCTTTGTTAAGAGGGAATTTTTAAAAAAAGAAGAAAAGTGCAGCCTCTATATGAGATTTCATGGATGTACAGTAAATGAATCCAGCAGCATTAATAAGGTGAAAAGGTTCATTTCTTGGCTAGATGGGACTTTTCTGTTTTTTTTTTTTTTTTTTACAAGGGAGATCACAGAAGGGTTTTCTTTCTGAATCTATATTTCTGTCTTCTGCAAAGGCCACAAGAGATCCATTCCTGTTTTTGCTGGTTTAGCTATTAAAGAGTTTTTTTGCAACTTCGTGCAGTAAGAAATATGATATAAACAGATAGAAAAGTTACTTTGGAGTGCAGAGACTTATCCGAGGGTTTATTGACTGTGAAGAAGACAAGGGATAGATAACGCAGTGTAACCGATTGCAGCGTGATAGCGACTGATCTGTCACATAAAGTGGGCTGTGCCGTGTGAATATCAGCACTTTATATAATGATAATGGAAAATGTAGTTATCACTTTGCTGAAGCTCAGGTTTTTATCCCCCATGCAATTTGTCTGCAATATATGTACCAGGTAAGTATTTGGGCCAATTTTGGGGAACTTTTTTTTTTTTTAAATAAGACTTTTTTTTGTTTGTATCTGTCTCATGCATTTGCAAACAATGCTGGGTTTGCAAATGCATGAGAAAGCAACTCATGAGTTTTTCCCGAACTCTGAAACCCTGAAACCCTGTATGTAGTGTTTTAGATTTGGTGAAAACATTTCTCAGGTCCTGTGTTGGACTGGTGACCTCTTCTAACCCTGAGCTGGATTAAGCGGAACAGAAAATGGATGGATAGATTTATCGTCATCATAACAGAATATCAGCGTATCAGAATTAGCAGGAATTTTTTTTTAAAGCTGAATAACAAGCAAAACAGGAACTTGACCTGAATTGTGAATATGAGCTTAAACTACATCTGGATGCAGATATTTCACTCTAACAGTCTAAACTCTGAAGTTACTTCTTGGATGAGGCGAGAGAAACTCAATGAAGTTTTTCAAATGGGAATCCTACTATTAATTTTAGCTAAACTATGTTCCTTCCCCTCTTCGGTGCATTCCCCCTCACTGAGATCAGTAGAAACATCAGATGAAAGACATGATCCTCCCCCCAACCACCACCCTCCCCATCTCTCTCATGTCTGCTGCCACTCTGGAAGCTTCTTATCGTCATGCAGCATCCTGCTGAAACTATATCGGCTTCATTTGTGTGTACACGGGTGCTGTACGTGTATGCGCCCAGCATTCGTGAGACGTTACAAGTTGCCCAAGTATCATCATGTAAACTCTAGTGGTGAAGATTGACAGCTGAGATAGAAAGTCGCATGGGGGAGTCAGAGTGAGGCCACAAGGAGGGAAATGGTATGCTTAATGCATGGAAATCTGACTGAATCTAAGCATGGAGACATATTATTTTCCATCTTGACTTCACTGCATAATGATACCATCATAATATGCGATAATCTTACCCCATATGCTGCTGTTTCTTTACATAATTTAAATGGATTGCCCTGACATTAACATAACATACCATTAGTCACATTACATTTGTTGCAGAATGGCTTTCTTTTAACTGTGATGCTCTCTGCAGTGATATGTGCAGATTAATAGTTGCACTTTCACTGCGCTGCCTTTCACTGTATGTTTTAGCGGCAGGTTGTTTTCGCATGAAAAATAACTTCACATATGTGTATATAGCCGTTCTCCTCTAAAGCATACAGTAAGTTGTGAGAAGCAACAGTTCCTACTTCACACTTTTACTCTAAAGTTCAGGGGCATATGTTGTACTTTTGATTTCAGCACCTTTGAAAGTGAATTTTAGTTGCTAGTTTCAGATATATTTTAATAATCTAACATAAAATCATCAAATAGATAAAGCTATAAGACTCCAGCAGGGAAATTTATAAGCAACCCAGCCTGAAATACAAATGTCTCCCCACATACCATTCAGTTTTACTTTCTGCATTTCAAGTGTCTCTTATCAATAAAACTCAAATCCAACATTACCTCAAACACATTTAAGGATATGATTATACAGAAGGATTATGTGTTAAATCTTTTGCTTGATAAAAGAATAAATATGCAGTGTGGGTGAATGTGAATTAACCCAACTAGAAAAACACCATCTATAAACCAGTTTACAGGCTACCACTGACTTTTCCATGGAAGTCGGTAAATGCATCATGTTTAATTGAAACAAAGTTTTTCTTCTTCATGATCAAAGTTAAGACTCAACAGAGGAGAAATACTTATAGCAAGAAGCCATTTCCCTGCCAGAGACAAGCCACTTTTCTGACCAGAGCATCTCGAAGCTTCTGGATTAAATACTCTCTGGGCTGGCCATTAACACTGGCAGGCTGGCAGCCACCACACCAGACAACCTACTTCATCATCTGCTGTTTTGGTTACCAGCAAGCTGACGATAACTGATTTTACTGCTGAGCTGATTTCTCCTTTTCTTTTCTTTTAAGCAAGAAATTGTAGGAAACGCAACCTCCACCTAAAACCATTATGCCCTGAGATTAATGAGTAAAATGCATTTCATGCCTTAAACTGAAACAAGTGTATTGCCTCTGCTGAATGCCCTGCAGTCCTCATTTTGGCCCTATAATTGCCTCGCATGTATTACATTATTCATATTAAGCACAGATCTGAGTACTGAGTGCATCTGTCGGTATAGAATAAATGCTTCTAAAAAACTCATATTTTCACCTTCTTACTGAGTTCACTTCTCAACAGCTCTGTGCCTATCAGCCATTCACACCAAAAGTTCTATTCAGGGTACTGTGAGACTCAACAGTCTTCAGGTGAAGTGAGAGATCATATTTCAGGTTTCTAGTTAAGGTGGGAAATAAGGTGAGGGCCTTTTCCAAACTCTACATTACCCCCTCTGTAGTCATTCTACACATGAAATGATCCTTTTTTAAACATAGACTTGTGCTGACTGGGCCGGAGCAGTGTGCAGAGTCTGTGCGGACCTGAATATACAGCTGGAGTCTGGAATCAGAAGGGCAAACATGTATTTGGAACTTCTGACTTGGATGAACTTTGGCGCGTGCAGCCAGTCCGATGCATGTCTGCGCGGGCGCACATAAGTGGCAGTTATTGCAGGCTATGTCTCTGCCATTCCGTGTTAAGGTAGGGGGGCGCCCACATTCTCATTTTGGTCAGCACCTCAATCAGACCTTGCAGGCCACCCTCTGCAGGCTCACCGCCCGGGAGGCATGTCTTTGGATGTGAGGGTTCGTATGTACGCTCTGCATGTCTGACCCCATGTCTAAACTTCTGCGACATCACACACACCTCTAAGAACTACACCGCCAATCTCGGCGAGTGTGTGTCATTTCTATATTGTAGCCTTGATGAGAAAAGGTTTAATAATACATGTGCAAAGAGATAAAATCAGGGGAGAGAAAATAAATATTCCCTGGGCTTGTCAGGCTCATTTAAGCAAGCCCTGTGTGTCGTCGTGTGGCCTCTGACACAGATGATTGCGTGGGCAGCTATGCAGTTTTTCCTCATAATTACTTTTCGCCATGCCGCGCTTGTCCATTGTCAGCCTCAATAAAGCAGAGTTCTGAGGGAAAAATAAGGAAGGGAAAGTGAGTCAGGAAGGCAGAAATGGAGGCTACAGAGCATTGCTCTTCTTTTTTCCAGTCTCGAACACAATCCTCTTTCTTAAAGATATCCCACTATGCCTTTCGCTCCCTGTCTTAAATATCTATGACCAAGTGATACAAAGATTTACTAAGCTGATCTAAATAGCAAGATTGGGATTAGACGGTTAAAAACAACTATTATGCAAATATCCAACATCAGTTTATTATTATTAGTTCATAAGCAGAACTAACACTACCTTTACTGCATGTCATTCCAAGGTGATCACATATACATAACATTAGCATGCCGGGGTGCTAGCTCACTCTCGCCTGGTTTAGCCTCATCAAGCAAAAAAATAATGGAACAATAATTTACTTACTTCCATGACAAACAGCCGCTTCTCCATGTTATTATATTTGCCTCCGTCTACAGTTCATCCTTCTCTGCAGCCACCAATAGTTGACTAAATGCAACAAAACAAAAAGAGAAATGCGGAGGCATTTCTGTGCTCAAGGCAGATTTGTGTGTGTATGTGTGTGTGTGTGTTTGAGAGAGAGAGAGGGGGAGGTTGAGTGATGAACCTGCTTGGAGGTGCTTTCATTTGCAGGGATGGCTAAACAGATGTATCCTTATAAAGTAATGCAAATGAACTCCCCCTGATCAGCTGGTGAGAAATAACGCAAACACACTCAGAGAGGTGATTGCAGAGTGAAAAAATGAGTCCGAAAGAGGATTTTTATACTGAAAATACTTAAGTTGGGTGACTTTTTAAAAAAATAACTCCACTGTAGTCCTAAATCTGATGATTGACACCCTATTTGCTGTTAGAAAAAACATCTGATGTAGGTGTATCGTTGCATAATACATGATGCTTCTATGAAGAGAGGAGTGTACTCCTTTGAAGTTTGTTTGAATGCATGTTTTGCAGTTGGGGTTTTGAAATGTGGCGCTTCAGTTGCAGCGCATGCCCGCATTTTTCCAGCAAACGTGTGTGTTCCTGTGTTTGTGAGCAAAGCAGCAGGCTAGATAAATCCAAGGTTAACTGTTGTCAAACCAGCCTTCGGGCCATTGCTGTGTGGTAGACACAAGAGTCATGAAGTGCTCCCATAAGAGGGACCGCCAAGCCCAGCTCCAGCTGTCGAGCTGCAAATACACACACCCAACAGCACATTCCCTGACAACACAGACATATGTTACACTCTCGGTTCGGGCTGCCGGTGAGGGGACGGTGGCACAGAGGCTGCGGTGGGCTTACTCTTGGCCATGAACTCTCGGCCGGCGGAGTGCAAGGGGGCAATGTTTCACAGTGGTGCTGTTACAAGGATTTCACAGCATGTGAAAAAAAACACACACACACACACATTTGGGGTAAGGTCGAATGTGATCCCCTTTCTGTCAGCGGACAGGAGCTAGCAAGGTGAATGTTGCATGTCTCTGCACTTGCTTGCAGATGACAGATGGAGCCCAGGTGCCATTAGGCAGACAAACGACGGCTTCATTAGGACGTGCCACTGGCAAGTGATGAATGCTGCCCTCTTCAAGCCATATTTGGAGCACGATAATACCTGGAAGGGAGATGGGAGATGCGATGTAGGTTTTTAGGAAGTAGCTTTGTTTTTCCGTGTCATAAAACGAAAGAAAAAGCGCACCAAATGTGGTCATTTACATCATTTTTAGGCTTTTATTGTTCATGTTTGTTTACATTTTCTGCGGTTTGAATATGTTCAGTCATATGACAGGTTCTGGTAAGAAGCCAAATGTATTGCACGATTTATTTAGTGTTCCTCTAGGTTGCTATTTATGTTAATTCCAGTTTATACCAGAAGTGCAATGCAGCAGTCACTAATATACTGTATGTCCACCCATTCCAAGGCTCCTTCATCGTGGCCTCAGACAGTTCACATCAATAGAGCAACATCATCACCGCATCTCACAGCACCTCTCAAATTACTCACTCGAAGCAGAGGAAACAGGAGGAGAGGGGGGGAGGTTGGGGTGATGTGACAGTGGTGGAGAGAAGAGCAGAGAGCAGCTGATGGTGGGGGGGCAGAGAGCACAGGGAATAGAGAGATCATGGGAGACAGAAGTGGAGGGAGAAAGGCTGAGAGAGAGGGAGAGAGGGAGCCGTGCCACAGGCCACAACGGCTCTCCCTCCCCGCTCGCATCCATGTGTCACCTCACCGTGTTGCAAATTAGGCTACACATGCTCCCTGGAGATGTCAGAACATATATCTTGATGGCTGAATTGAATTTGCATAGGTGCTCTGGGGTCATTTTTTACTTAACAAGATTATCTGCCATTGCAGCCAAGACTGTGGACAGCTAAAGAAATGGGGAATTTCTTTTGAGTCATCTGCATGTAAACAACAGCAAAAAGAAAAGCCTTAAAATGGATTTAGAGGCAGAGATTTTCTGACCAATATTAGTCAAATTAACTTTACTGGATCAATGGTGTAGTCAGTCATTTTATTTGGAAGACTTTTCTATTATTAAAAATGCGTTTTATCTCATTATCTAACATTATATGTTCAAGTAATTTAAATTCAGATTTCAGCTCCCTCTAAACAGGAAGGAGAATTGTCCATTATATCCAGAATCAGAGAGGGTGGCCATCTCAAATAGTTGGGGGGGATTGTTGGGCAGGACAGAGGGATCAACAAACATCATAGCTCTGTGCCAGGGCAAAAAAGAGAAATGGAAGGATATCATCAGGAAAGTCTGACTATTATTCACTTCAAATCTGAATTATTACATACCAACCAGTCTGAGAGATTTGGTTTGTCCCAAACAAAGGCTAATTCAGCGTCACTAGTGCTTCCTTTCTCTTCTCTGAGCTGTCTCCAGCCAGTAAAAGTCAGTCTCTCTCATACTATCGTTTACTCTGTCCTTTTGTCTTTTTCTTTTCTCTTGACTTCCTCCGATAATGTCATCTTACTTTTCGTTGCTGTATCAGCATGGTTGTTATTCAGAACAGCCAATGTATTCCAGTAAATGCAATGTGTTGATGATAGACTGTCACCCAAAGAGAAGTCAGTATGAGTCCCAGCCATCCCATCCATCAATTCACTTTTTATTTTTCTGGATTGCGATTGTTCAGGAAAAAAACCTAATAAATGCATGGTTAGGTTTAGACATGAACAAAAATCATGGTTAGAGATTGGTGATACGTAACATTTGGTTTATGGTTTGCATCATTTTCCTTGAAAATGACAATCTGCAAATGATTTCTGCATGTTCATTGTGATGCTGTAATATTGTGGACATGAAAAAGAATTGAAGGCATTTCTTTTAGAAACTTGACTGTAAGATTCACTTTCCACAGAACTGGCTAAATAAGTACTAAAAGATGAATGAGTATATGGTGCAGCATAATAGCTTTGTAATATGATACTTAGAGCTTCCTTAGCTAGTTACAGCCATTAGTGATAAACACATTACGCAGTCATTCCTGTTATTTCAGTAATAAATTATGTTTCGGGCACAGTTTTCCCTTGGAAACCCGACTGTAATTTGAATTCATTAAAATTGTAATGTTAAGGGAAAAGTCATGAAAGCGACCCAGAGAGCTGAGTCTGCCTTGTGATGTCACCCCACCCCCCCACCCCCTGCTGCTCCAGAGAAATGCTCTTTGATGTGCATGAAAGAAGCGGATCCACATTTTCTTCATAAATTCTTTCATTTGTTATCTATCTCGCTTATACAATTTGAAACTAAAGTCACCTCCAGCTGCAGTTGGGGATGACGAGCAAACAATTTCTAATTGTTTGTTCCTCCCCTTGCCTCTCTCTCTCTCTCTCTTTCTCTCTCTCTCTCTCTCTCTCTCTCTCTCTCTGTCTCTCTCTGTGTGTGTGTCTCGCTCAGTTTTGTTTCCCCGCCATCCTCTGTCGCACAGTTCCATCTTGGGAGGCAGGTGTTTGGGTCATGGTTAGTGTTCTGCATTGTGGGCTCTGATGGGACTGGCGATGCATTATATTGTGAGCCAGAGATTGCGGTCCCACGACTACAGTCAGGCTGCCAGTGGAAGCTGCCTGTGAACCCTGTTAAGGGATAAAGAGAAACAATGACAGAGATCAGCCGAAGCCTGAAACGTGTTTACTTCCTGTGAATTAGAGTTTAGGTATAACAGCAGGAAATCACGATCATGTGAGATATTTCAGATAGAAAGAAAGCACAATAACCGGAAAGTGAAATGCAAGCACTCATTCGGATGTTGAAAAGATGAATTTGCACATCACTCTGTGGTGTCGTGTTTAATTTGCTTTTTAAATAAAAAAGCCTTTTGGATCAACGTAAAAGAGGATGGTGATGCTGATCAGTGGCATTTGGTACTGTTCCAAAGAACATTTACGCCGGTGTGCACATGTTGATCTGGACTGATAAAACTCCGCCATTATGGTGGAGGGACAGCAATTCTGCTGTTTAAATAAAATCATCCTCCACCGTCTCATTACAGTGTCAGTTAATGTTAAGGTATTCATTTTTCTTTAGCCTGTTGATGCTTCCTTAAGACAATTATAAGACATTAAGACATATCTGTGCAGGAAGTTGCAGCATTTGAATTTAAAAAAGAGCTTGTCAAACTCTGACTTCTACATTTTTAAAATAATTTAATCATGCTATAAAATATAAAATAATAATTTGTAATAATCAAGCTTTTTGTCTAGCCAGAAAATACATTAAAGGTGCAGTAGGTAAAAAAAATCAAAGGTTAATGACAGAAAAATATCATTCAAAAAATATGTTTTTAAAACCATTTATTTCCGATTCACCATGGATCCACAAACATGGCAGCTTCCATATTTGTGCCACAATCTCTGATATATATAAATATTTATATATATACAAACTGCAAGAATGTTGTGTTGTTGTTTCAACATAGTGAAAGAAGGGGCACCTACCCTTATTGTACTTAAAATATTAACTGCAATGTATGTAAATGACAAGAATCTTTATTTTCTAGACACAGGCTTTAGTTTTTTAATATATATATTACTTGTTTAAAGCTGAAGCGTTTGAAAAGTGTACTTTCACTACCCTGAAAAAAAGTGGAAACCAGAGCTACTGTATGGAGCAGAGAGCAGTTTTCTGTCAATAAATAATGTATTACAAGGTTTCAACAACAGTTCAGAATCCTGTGTCCATTGCTTTTATTCCTTCCTTCAGTACCTTAGCCTTCAATTAACAAAACACAATGCAGAGCCCAAGGGGTCGCAGGGGGCCATAAGGAAGCTGATGTGCAGAGGGAATAGGTTATTTTACAGATAATGATGTAGCTTTCTAACAAAGGACATTGTTTTTTGTTTTTTTTTATCAGGTTTATTGATTTTTTTAAAAAAAGATCAAAATTAGATACAAGGTCAACATCAGGTAAACAAGAAACAAGGGAAAACTCATAGCACGGAAGTTTATAACTTAAATAGTTTTATCAGTTTTGTTTTGATATTAGGATAATATTGATATCATGGTTACTTTTGGCCACCATAACCATGAATGTGAAGTCTGTTTTCATTTAAGTTGATTAAATTGATTTATCTTTTTTTACACATCACGATGTGCTGAATAAATCTTACAAAGTGATTTTGGAAAATGAAAATTATTTTTCTATATCCTTGCAAGTATAAGTTGTACTCAACAGGAAGTAACGGTGCAGCCAGTCGCCACAGTTTCCAGCTTGTGTCTAAATCATATCCAGTTTCTATAGAGGTCTGAACCCGCTCGGCTCCGGTCTGCTTGTGCTGTCTGTAACAATCACTAGTCTTTCCACCACATCATCGCCACTGTGATTACAAAGCCAAAGGTTGCTCTTGCTGGCGTGCGTGTGTGCATGTGCACGTGTGTGGCTCTCCAAAGGAAGCACCCATGCAGCCTCAGACCTGGCCAGGTGCTGTGGGGTGACGGCGGACCTATTTTCCAGTTGGCTGCTCGTGTTAGAAGTCTGTCGGGCGCACAAATCGTGGGGATTGATTTTGCTCAACCACAGTTAAAAGAAAATAATAATAAAGCAGGGCTTTATGACTACAATGCAGGCTTCAGCAAAACTTTAACAACTAAGCTCGAGAGCTCCCTTATAAGGGTTTTTTGACTGTTACTTGTGAACAGCAGTCATAAATGATGCATTAATGACAGAGAATATAGTCATGCTGCATACCAAATTAAACATCAGAAGC
>JAVQJG010267468.1:0-26226 GCA_036024015.1 Craterocephalus amniculus
TCAGTTGATTTGTAATGAATACACAATGTATGACATTTCATGTTTTTTAATTGCATTACAGGAAATAAAGAACTTTATCACAATATTCTAATTTTCTGAGACAGACCTGTATATATATCTATTCTACAGTGAGTGACAGTGTATTGCATGACTCTCTGATGTCCCCATTAGCATTAAAAATACAAAATTTTCATCCTCAACAGTGAAAATACTGGAAAACAGTCGTCACATAGGTGTTCACTGTAGTGAACTCTGCATGAAAGAGTTAAGTTGATTTTGTGACTGTACTTCATAGTTTTTAACGCAAATGATCATATTTGCATAGATTATGAACATGTGTTGCAGCAAAGATCAGAGTCCCGGGTCTAAGAAACGTCTCCGTCTCCATGTGAAACATCAGCTGTAGGAGAAACACGTCTTCCTGCTCTGGTTCCTGTTTTGGTATCTGAAGACCTGTAGTTATTCCAACAATGTTGGCTGACCAGTGAGACCAAAGCATGAAGCAGAGAAGGAGCCATAAATCCACATAGACCAAAACCAAAAGAGAATGTGTAATAAATCAAGTCAACAGATGTGTGTTTTCCTCCAGCGACAGTAATAAACCAGGCTTTTGTGGTTTTTAAGAAAATAAACATGAACGTGTTTTCCTCACCCCAAAAAGGACCATTGTGGAATTTGTTAAGTGACATTTCCTGCTACAGAAAAGCTGCTACATTTCCAAAGCGAACATGGACAGAAAGAGAATTTAAATGCATTTAATTGAATAATCCTGCAAGATTATCACATCTAATCACACGGCAGTGAATATTCAGCATTTAACCCCTGAGGGCTGGTGAGCTGCGATGGCTGTACGACTGCAGGCCAGCGCCTAGAACAGTAGCTTCTCTCATCACCAGGCTCCTAGAGCTGTCGTGGGAAGTGACTGTGAACTTTGTTGTGTCTCCGCTGCTCCACGCTGCGCAGCTTTCCACACGGGGCGGGGTGCGGCTCAGTCCGGCGCACCGTGCACCGGCGCACAGCTTCTCTCCCAGCTCTGCCCGTCTGATACCACACAACATGGGGCTGGAAAAGGAAAAATTAGACACGAGTATAATAATGGACGAAGACGAGTTCAACAGATCCATAGAACCTATTCTACAGAAAAAGGGGAAGGTGTACGCAGCCGCTCAAGATCGCGATCCAAACGACATAAACGCGCATCTAAAGGTAAAAAAGTATGTGGTGTGTTTCTGTGTGTGTGCATAGGGTGGCTGAGTGAATGATCGTTTGCTTTACAGACCTCTTGTAACATATTTGTTATCGTGCCACTAACTAGTTATCGGTGGGATATAATACCTGGAAGTCGCAGAGTTCGCGTTAAATCCATCATCTCTCAAAGCATTTCCTGGCTGTGTTGCTGCCTCGCGCGTTTCTCAGGTTAATTGTTTGGCCCCTGACTTTTGTGCTCCGACAGGTGGGATTTGAAGATATCATCGGGGAACCTGTATCCACACACAGCTTTGACAGAGTGTGGATAGGAAGCCACGCCGCCTTTGAACTGGTGAAATTCATCTTTTACCGCCTACTGACCACCTTGCTGGCCGTCCCCATGGCCTTCCTGCTCGGACTGGTCTTTGGACTGCTCAGCTGCGTTCATATTTGGTAAGGAGAAAATCTGCTCAGATCCTGTCTGGTGCCGTTTGGAGTCAGGATGATCTGGCTGGGTGTCATCTCAAAGCAATATGACTCATGTAATAAAATTATAAAACACCTTTAAAAACCAGAGAAAAAAATACCAAATTACCTATAGGCTTTAATGTTTATATGACTTTATATGTAAAACCTAATCCTGATTTCCTTTCTATCATGGACCCCTGCGTGGAACTAATATAGCTTCTCTGGTTCTAAAAGCAAACACTGAGGTTATTTTTGTAGCTTACATCACATGCAGCATGGCAGCGAAACTCTACATTTTGTTTTTATACTTTATATTTGGATAATTATGTCATGCTTATGTCAGCTTATGTCTCGACCAGGTGTTTCCAGGTTTAGGAGCTAATCGTGTGCATACGTTTGTGACCACAACCCAAAGAGCCCATTTATTTAATGAAAGAACTTTTTAAAGCCTGCATTTAAGCGCTTTATGGAAAATTGGGAGGAATGTCGAGTTCCACTGGTAGAGTAAGGGAAAACAGCGCTCTTCCTTTGCCAGACAGAAAATGACTTGAAGCCTATTTTCAGACCAGAGTGGGACATTTTTTAGATGTACATGGAGCATGCAGAGAAACTTTTAGTGTGACCTTTCACCTTGCTGGGTTCACTTGATAAGTTGGAAGTAAGCCAAGTTGCAGGTATTCATTATGGAGAGCTGAGAAGGGGCACAGAGGTGGTCGGTTCATCTGGAATGTCAGGGTGGAGGATCACACAACGAGGCGTTGCTTCAAAGGAGCTTTCAGAGCTGCAGGAGTCTGTACTGTACAATGAAAGTCTTTGTAGCTGGGCTGCTTCGCACATGAGACAATAACAAGGGCTGCTAAGTACAACAAATCAGTGTTAAACATGATCATAAAAAAGAAACAACTTTATTAAGAAACAAAAAACCATGAAAATTTGTCTTCCATTGTGATACAACTGTAAATGTGTGTCATTGAACAAGTCTCATTGAAACTCTTTTCCATGGCTGTAACTCTCCTGTAAATCGCTAATATGGCAAATTAATGGGTTGTGTTTAACTGGAAGATATCTGTAAACTTGGTTTCCATGGTAACTAGTACAGAACACAAGCTGATCTGGAAGAGGTTACTGCATATTTAGGGTTTTGATTTCCCCTTTCCCTGATAATATTCTCTGTGTGGTATCAATTTCAAGTGGGACTGTTGAGTTGTACAATGGGAACTCCACCAAATGAAGCTCTGTAGTTACAGTGGATGAAATGGATGAGTTATCTGCTTAACATCGGTTGGCTATAATTTACATCCAGCTTACTTATCATTTAGCAGTATCAGAACTTAATGCTTTAGTATCTTTTACAGAAGATCCTAAATACGTGGCTGTAACATGAGAAGTAAAGATAATCATTGTGATTGTGAATCACAATAATTGTGAATAATCAGTGACAGATAATCATATAGGTAAAATGAGTAAATCCGCTTTATATAAGTTCATATTTAAGCTCTAAACTCAGCTGACAATAAACATGTTATGTGTCTGTTTGCCTGCATGTCCGAAGTGATGTTCAGTTAGACAGCTTGTGTAAATGTTCATCAAAGAAAATGAATCAGGTGTAGGCTCTGATCACCTCCCGCATTGATGCACTTTTTATTAACTTGATGTTAGAGTGATGAAAAAACCTCATTTTTAACCCAAAGGGGGAAGTTGAGGTGGTGGAAGGGCAGAAAAGCAAGCAGCATATTGTGCAGCAAAGTACCATTAGCAGCAGCAAGAAAAGGAAAAAGGAAGTGCAAATATTTTGTTGTTTTGTTAAGAACAGCATTAATGTGATGTGATACGCAACTATAACAACTGATGCATTCATATTTAAACCTGAGTTTAAATTCTACACAATCATGTTTTAAAGTGAAGCTCAGGAGCTCAAATTGTTCTGAAGATAGGCCTTTAGAATTGGATGCCGCTCCACGTTCTATTTAACTATTTACTTCTTTGCATCCAGGGAGCATTTAATGATTTCAAACAGGCTCCCTGTTCTAATCGGTTTATTTTAACTGAAGAAGACAGCTGCTTGGTGTTTTTTGCACAAATGAAGAGTTCAGTAAAGCATTAAATGTTGCATTTTATGGGACACGCTGAATCTTAAGAGATAAAAAGCAGTTCATCCAACCCAAATCCTATACTTCTCATTGCTCCCCCTTTACCAGTGGTGTGCCCCACGGATGTGTCCTGGGGCTCCTTGTTTTTAGTGTTTACTTTTTCGAGACAATATTTTACAAACAGGAAAGGACATAAAGGAAGACACATGTGAGAGGGTTGTATTACACCCTAATTTAATGGTAGGGGAAACACTGATCACAACTAGACTGGTGTTCCTCCTCTATTCATGTTTTGCTACAGCTTTATTGGCTTCCAGTAAAATTTCACATCTGGTTCAGAATCGTTCTGTGCACATTTAGGCCATCCATCACTCTCTCCTCCATACCCATCGGACCTGTACAGTATTGCTCCCTCAAAGCTCCCTCTTTCTTTATTAACCTTACTGTCCCTTTACCCTGTTTTACCACCACGGGTAGCAGATCATTCAGCCGCTCTGCTGCCTGGCTCTGGATCTCTCAACCACCAGAGATCAGAAACATCAACTCCCTTTATCTTTTCCAACTAAATATCTTTTCCAACTAAATAGATCGTCAACAAGTCCAGACTCACCTGTTTAGAATAGTTTACTCCACTAGCTATTTTGGCCATGTAAAAAAAGCAGGACATTGTTGTGACTGAATGGAAGCATTTAAATCTAAGTTTTGATCCTTCTCTAAATCGTCTTTCTGGAAGTGGGAATGCTACTTGTAAAACCTACAAAGAAGTGCTCTATTTGTATGAAACTGAATATCCTGCATGTGTTGGCCTTGTCTCTGCAGGGTGGTGATGCCCGTCATCCAGAGCGTGATGATGTTCTTACCCACGATGCAGACATTATGGAGGAGTCTGACAGGCATGTTTGTAGCGCCAGTCTTCCACAGCATGGGGAAGTGTCTGTCCTCCATTCAAGTGCAAACAACAGAAAACTGACATTGGACACCTGTTTATCCCAGAGGAGGAGGCGGAGGAGCTGCAGGAGAATGGGATCCATGGGGGGAAAGAATAACGGAAGGATTCCAGCACTACACTCAAGCTCTTATTAAAGTTAAATAAAAAATTTAGTCAAGTACCGTCAAAACTACATGTTGCTACAGCAGGTTGTGGATTCGTCTGGGCCGACGGGATGAACAAATGAATGATTTTACCCAGTTTCACTTGTAATGTATACATTAGGGGTGGTGTAAAAAAATGTTTTTAACGGGAATCGAGATTCTTGTTAAAAAAAGATTCAGAATCGTTTCAAAATTTCCAAGAATAGATTTTTTAAAAGGTTAAAAATTATTAGCTTGACTACTTTCAAAGCTGCTGCTAAGTGACAATGAAATGTTCAACTTTGCCAGGTTAAGTAAGTATATATATGTATATATTTATTGATTAAATTGATCAGTTTTCTTTCAACTAATGAAACAATTACTCAGAGCGGTTTCTGGCTTATGGAGGAACGGAGGTAATCAGCATGTTTTGTTACTAAACCAGGATTGAATGTGAATTAAGATCGGCTTGAATCGAGAATCAATACAGAATTGAATCGTTACCCCAAGAATCGGAATCGAATTGAATCATGAGTTGCTGCAAGATTCACATTCCTAGTATACATGGTCCCCAGTTAAATAAAATAAAACAAATGAAAGTAAACCTACAAATAGAGGCTTTTACTTACTGTTTAAAGGTTTACAAAGAGCTCATGTGCAGCAACCAGAATATAAGTTTTTGCTTTTTTATGAGCAAAATTAATTCTGTCATTCTATTCATATGTGGCTGACATACTAAATCAGTTGTTGTTGAGGCAGTGCTACTGCTGACACGTAGGCTTATGCAGCCTGATGTAATATTTCTGCTTCACGATTATATGTTGTATATATTGCAAAACCTTCAGCTAGAAGTGAAACATGAGTAGAGTTGTAGTTGCCTGTTAGAGAGAAGTTTATTTTAATTTAAATGCTGAGTTGCAGCTTGTTGCACATTTGCAGGCTTGTGTCACTGTAGCCGATCTGTTGATCTTATGTTAAAGCATTTGTTTTCATATGCATTCATTATTTTTAACATGAGAGAAGAAGTGGTATTACAGCTGATGTGGGAGAGGGACCTGACGTACAACCACTGACGGCAGGATTTTTGTGTGTTTGTGTGGTGTTTAAACACAGATCAACAGATTCTGGTACATTAATTATGCCAATTGGGGTTCTTCTCCAAGCAGAATGAATCAGGAAAGTGATTTTTTTTCCTTTTTTGCTGTGAGTTTTGATTGTTTGGTTCTACATATAAGCTGGCACAGTTAAGGTATACAGATTCTACCTTGTCCTTCTGTCATCACAAGAACAAATTCACCTTAGACTCTGTCTAAAATTAGACAATCATGTTGACATTGGCTTTTCTGTGTCTAACTGGTCAACAACAAGCTACAACACCAGAAGAGCTCAGTATAGCAAACAACAGCAGCATCCAGAAGACTGAGCAACTTGGTGGATTCATGATTCTGTCTCCTCGTAGCTCCTGGAGACAGACTCTTCTCTAACAAGAGTGTACATTTTCTGAGCACCAGATGTTTCTGTGATATCAACCAAAAGTGTCTACATTGGTCTGTTTGTGAATTGGCGTTGGGCTGACTGGTTGTGTGTAGAAAGGATCAGATGTCTGTTTTCAGCCAGTTTATTAACATTCCATCTTAGGTGCTCATGGTAGAAAGACGAGCCACATGCAGCCCTGATGTCTTCATATTCATTGTTACTTAGAGTTACACTGCAAGCTACTGTTAGCAACCAAACCTCTAGACCAGTGGTCCCCAACCTGTAGCCTGGGGTTCCTGAAGGTTTGAACATTCAGAGCCATTGTGATTAATCTCCACGTAATGTCCCTATTTTAAGAAAAAAAATCGTAAGGCTATTTATTGTTAATTTAACTTACCTTCATTGAAGGACAGGACTCGGTTTTCAGTATTTGTGTGAAGGTCCTCAAGGAAAATAGGTTGGAACCCACTGCTGTAGATAAAACTGGGATGATTATTTGCTTTGTGTTCAGACTGATTTAACACAGGTTATGCAATACAGTAAGACAAATGTGTGAAGAAATATTTTTATATGTAGTATTTATCAACCTCACATCAGCCCCTGTCATTCCTCAAATATCACTCATTTAGATTTTAGAGAGAAAGATGTGACATTCATCGACAAGTTTAAAATATTTTAACCAACTTGGATTTTGTTTTTCTGAAAGGTTCCTGTCTTGGAGCTCATACTCCAGGAGGCCAAATCTGTTTTTTATGACCAAAATAAAGATGTTTTCTCCTCAAAGTAATTCTTCTGTGTGTGGTTTCTCCTTTCTGTCACAGGAGATTAGTGTGGTTGTGATATGCAGCTTAGTGCCAGAGAGGTCTCATAAATCACTTTGCTGAGGTTGCATAAGACATTTTCCTACACATAGATGAGGTGTGGGTCGATGGAACATCACCTGAGGCTCTGCTGTTAGACCTGCAGGCCTGTACCGTGTTTGCACTCCACGTACAGTAGGTTGTTGCTGAGAACATTTCTTCAAAAGCATGATTTTTGTGATATTATGTACTTTATGTGCAGAAATTCCAGCCGTTATCTGCCTCGATCAGCTTCTCATGTATTTTCTAAATGAACGAAATCAATCTAAGCTGGGAGGATGCACTGCCTGACACGGGCGACTAACTGTCACTGTCTGCTGTTTTTATGTCCTGAGAAGTTCAGCTGCTCCATCTTGCATTGCCCCATGTGCCTGGAAAATGGACAGTGTGCCATACACAGCTGCCTGAAACAAAGCATTTTGTTCTTTTCAAGGAAATTCAATGGATGTATGATTGCACTGACGCTGTTTTGTGGTGTGTTCCATTCACAAAAAATATGCAAGGAGTGTCAAAGGGTTTGATGTACACCCTAACCTTTGGCACTCAGCTGTGGTCTGGTATGCATGTTGGAAAAAAAGAAAAAGGGCCCAAACATGTTGCTGCAATTGCAAAATGACAATTATCCACCATAATCATTCAACACATTTATAATTACTGTAAGTCAAAATCTAACTGTGGTTCAATGTTTACAGCCCAGCTATGCTCCATCTTGCTATTCTCAATAATGCCAACTAAATTAATGATGAATAAACAGTAACTTTTTTTATTTTAGTTTTTGTTGTTTTATAATAGAAATACTGTAGTGCACTGGTTTTCTTACAACAGCAGTGACCAATATTATAGACAGGGTTCTAAATTAACCATCTACCTACTGAATGCTGTTTAAGGTTAGTTTTGGTGAGAATGAGCGGGTGATGAATGAAGAAAATCTATTTCAGTTTTTTGTAATGATTTGCTATTACTACAATTCCCATGAACACTTCTCCATGACATGTCGTACATCCATATGATGCATTCGGTTTATACTCAGAAGCTGGCTTTTCCAAGTTCCCAGCTGAAAGTACAATACGAACACCACATGAGGTCTGATATCTGAATCTGAAATACGAAGAAAACACCCAGTAAAGGTGGCAGCCCAACACATCAACAGTGAGTGAAACCAGAAACGACCATTTGCTTCAATTCCGTCCAAACATACTTGTTTAATTGTACATAAATATAAGTAATACATATGCAACTTCTATAAATATAGATAAATAGATATGTATAGATATATGCAATAAGTGTGTTTGCATTTTCCTCCCTGGATAACCTTTTTTTTTAATCCCCAGAGGCCACAACAAGCTTTAAGATACAAATGCTGAAAATGTATATTGATGAAGAACTGAGCCAAACAATAGGGTGTACTGTACTAAGAGCATTTTTGTTGTTGTTCTTTGTTTTGCCTTTTGCATTGCAACTCAGTTAGACTTTAGCAAGGTCTCCTTTACACTATCTACACTCTGTAGGGGCAATGTTGACAGTTGTGATTGATTTAAAGAAACACAAACAACTCACAGCATTCTCCACTGCTGACACAAAGCCAGATCTGTCTACACAAGAAGAGGGGCAACTTAAGCATATATAAACCGCTGGGTGTGTCTAAAAGAAAAATGTAACATTTATTGCAATTAGGAAAAAAAAGTGTGAAGTAGGAGATGTTGCACAAAAGTGGCTTTAAACTTTCCAAGAAAGAATTGGAGGCCCCATCATCAGATTTCCTTCCTTTAAATCTAATGTTGGGATGAGCTGCAGCTCCTCTGTGAATTGGTTTGCAGCAGGTCCCTCTGCTGCTGCAGCTGTGATGCAGTGGCTGCATATGATTGATCCAAATCACGACTAGAAAATTTTACCCCTCCTGCACGTTGTTGCCATCGGCTGCTCTCTTCTCTTAGGTGTTGCTTCCATTTCCATCTGTCCCTGTTCGATAGTGAAGGATTCTTATCAGTCTCATTGTACAGAACAGAGCAGCAGTGATAATTACCTCTAATCTTGTGAGTGTGCAAATGCTCACCTGACAACAGATCACATGTGAGCAAATAACTCAAAGTTACAAAGCGGAAAGGATATCTTCTGTTATCACTGATCCATTATTGATCACATCTCAAACTGGTAATAAAGTTCAGGAAGCTGTCTGGAGAAGCAGTGGCAAAGTAAGGGCATCAAATAGAGTCTGACAGAAAGCTGAAAGAAAAAAATGATCAAATTATTTGCAAGGTCTGAGTTCAGTTAAAAATAAAGTAATTATACTGTAGCCACAAGGATATCACTTTGGCTGACTGGTCAGCGTGCATTGCTTTCACTCAGGTTGTGGGATTGATTCCTTCCTTGTCCTTCCTTCATCCAGCCACATTAACTTAGCATTTACTGGAAATGCATGTGTAATTTCTCACAAATCTTGCCTTAAGTCCATTTAAATATTTAAACAAATATTTGTGATTCATTTTAAAGATATATTTTTAAAAAAGCATTAAAATAAATTTTTGTGATGAAGAAATATCAAACTGTGACACTAAAGCTGTCAGGACTCATGAAACACACAAGAAAACATTGCACTAGAAAAGACCAAACATAGTGATGCAGCTCATCAAATTAAACAGTAGAACCAGGGGCCTGGGTTCAAGAGGTTATATACATTAAGAAATTATTTTAAATAAAACCTGTCATATAAATAAAAATGATGACTATTCACATTTTTCCCACAGGTTCTGGGCAGGATCAGCTGTCTTAGAAGCAGTTCTGTGAGCACTCTGAGCAACATTTACACGTCCTGTCAGAAACTTAGATCAAAACAGCTCAGAGTTCCCACAGATCACAATCTGTCAGCAAACCATGACTCACTTTAAGTAAAAGTGAAGTTGTGATCCCTCAGGCGGAGTCTCACACTTTCTGTTTTTACCCAGAAGCACCCAGAGAGCGCAGACTTCCACCAAGCCATTGCAGTTTCTTTCTTTTGCCAGTGATTGTGGGTTTTATTTTCAATCTCTGAAAGCAAAATTATCCCTATCCCCCATGGTAAAGAGTCATCTTTTAAAAAACAAATCATTGGGTCTAACTACTTGTTTCTTTTTCTGTTTCTGAGGTTTTCATCCAACTGTGTGTCCATAAAAGTTTGAGTTATGTTGCTAACAAAAAAGAAAAACAAACATCTCCAGATAAACGACCTGCATCTCTATGGAGGTAATAATTATCAACTGTGTAGAAACAAGTCAGCAAAATATCTCCAGTCTGAAGCAGCGAACAGAGCGTTCTCCTTTAGGCTACAAGAGAACCACAGATTTATTTGAAACAGGTGCTCAGGCGCGCATATTTTGTTTCCTTGCCCAAAGTAGTTAACAGGAAAAGACACGGGAAAGAAATAATTAAAGCAGGCTTTCTGAGCAATGAGAGAGCAGAAGAAAAAGGGTCAAAACTAACAAATAATCCAATTGAAACCCCTCCTCATCCATATCAATCTCAGAGTCTCCCAAGTTCCCTCTGCAAAGTTCTGACAAGGTTACCTTCTGGAGTCTGTTTAGCTTCAAAATATCGATCATTTTCTCTCTTTCATTGATCACTTTGTCTGAATTCATGAAGCATTCGGTCTAATCCAAGTTCAAGCTTTTCTCCAGACTGCCTGATGGTTTCCTCCAAATTCTTATGAAGTCATCTTCTCTCATGATGTCATTTACTTTGACAAGGCTGCCATTCCCACAGATAGGGCCTGGGGGGTGTTTGATTACCAGATCTCACATTTCTTTTGTTTGCATTTTAGTTCGGTTGTTCATTGTTATTTTGTGTTTTACCATTCTGTGCTGATTAACAGTGTTCCCTACATTCACCTGCCTCCTGTGTCTCTACCTGCATTTGGGTCCTACTTCCTGCATACTTTGTGACAAAGACTGTGGAATAAAGCATCAGGCCACAGAATTTCTTATCATAGCTCACTTTTTATCCCATTTCTAGTTTAACCAAACCTGATTGTCCAAAAAAGAGTTGACTACAAATTGAATTTGGTCCATGTCCACGCTGTAAAACGTTGGCTGTTTAATCCTGCTGGATATAAATACTTTGAAGGTGTTGGAATCCTGGTCAGCGACAAAGCTATTGCCATAGTGATATGTTAATAGTTGTGTGCAAAATTGTTGGGCCACTTGGCCCCAAAGCATTTCTTTCTATTCTGCTTCTAAGCAACAAGACTCTCATTTGATATTTTAATGTGGGTAACAGTTATCCAGGTTTTCTGAATCTCTTTCAAAGATTTTACCTGTTGATACTTTTTCACTCATTTTCAATTCAGTCCTTGTACTGAAAATGTTTGTGTGTTTGTTAAACCACTGAACACTGACCTACAATTCATTAAAGCATAAAAATATGTACGTAACTCCAAAGATGAACCTGTGTTGTCTACATATACATATTATAGAGAACCTCACAAAGAATCCATTTTAAATTGTTTCTTTCAGTATAGTTTGGTAAAAGTCTGTCAAGAAGATACAAAGTCACATCTTTTCAGTCGCAGCAAAATTAAAATGACAAAGATAACATACATGAAATACTATTTATGCATCAACAAAGTGATTTATTTTGTTGTCAAATATCAAAAGAGATATTAATCACTTTTACGTATGTGTCAGTATGGTATACTGTGTCTTCAAGCATTAAGGAAACTGACATACAGGCCAATATAAGAAGTCCAAAAATGACCCAAACAAAGCATCTGGATCTTCATTTGTTCCTCAAATGGTCTCAGTGGGAGTACACCTGTCAATAAGCCGTTTTAGAAGCAATATTACATAAAACCCTGTGATTCTAACTTGTTTTGATGGCAAACTGACATTTATGACATACAGTGCTGTAGAATCCCCAGCCTGGGACCCCACACCGTTTTTCCAGACCGAGTCATCGTATTATGGCTGTAGTTACTCTAACAACTGGACACAGTATCAACACACTGTTTTGACTTTTTTGAACATGAACCAGGGTTGGGAGGGTGAGAAGATGGATGCTTAATTATCCTTTTTTAGGGAGCATCATGATGTAAAATCTGCCAGAGTTCAGCAGTGTAGGGTCAACTTTATTTATACAGGACATTTAAAACAACAAAACGTTCTTCACAGTCAATTAAAAATACATAAGCTGAAATTGCCATGAAGTAATTAAATAAACCAACAAAAACAAATAAAAAGAGACAAAAACAGAAAATACATTTAAAAAATCTGATTTCCGCCGTAATTTTTATTACAATGAATTTGTTTTGTTTTGATGGTGCCTACATAAATATAAATACGAAATTTATATAAGTTATATATAATGTTATTATAACACCTGCGTGCTTTGGATGTACATTAATATAGCGTACATCCAGATGTCGTTAATATAACGAACTGAGTTCTGTCAGTTAGTCAGGTAAGTCTTTAGGTGAGTTCCAAAGCCTGATGGCAGAGGGGAAGAAACTGCCTTGGAAGATCTTGGAACATCTACGAGAAACTGGTCCGGAGATCTGCTTAATAATATTGCTGACTTAAAACTTTAAGATTGAAGAAAAGTCTGCACATTTCAATTTATATGCAGCAAAAAAAATGAAATCAAAAGAGTCAAAGACCTTCATCAGGGATGGCTTGATGCAGGTCCATAGTCCAGACTTAAAACTTAAAAAGTTATTAAAATCTTAAAATCAATACGTAAACAGACAGGGAGCCAGTGAAAGGAAGACTGGAGCAATGTGCTCATGCTTTGTCATGTCATGTAAAAGATCTTGTGAAAGGAGAACAGGGAGAAAGGTCTGAGGTTTCAAACGAAACCAGAACTATGATGGACTAATTATTGACGCCGTGTGGAATCATCTGGAAAGCGAGTGAGACAAAATGTTACAAATATCCAAAATAGCGCTTCGAAAAGTCCTTCATGAAGCCTGGAGAACTATTCCTGATGACTAATGAAAATTAAGAAATTTTGAAAAATCTTGTCTGAGGTTTCTGGCTGTGAAAAATAATAAATCTGCTCAAACCAAATATTCACTTTAAAGCTTGTTTGAATTGTACAAACTCTGTTTTTGTCATATTAACGTTTTACTCAATCTGTAGACTACAGTATCTATATTTGTGTTTGCATGTTTAAAAAATCCTGCATCTATGGTTTAAGACTTTTGCAATGAACTGTATGTATAATAACAAAACTAATAGTAAGGAGAAAATAATGAAGCTGCAAATTCTTTGTAAAACCATTGCCATGACAACCCACAGTTGTCAAACAACAAATGCTCTCACATGGAAGTTTAAACATCACTCCTCCTCCTTGGTCTGTGATCCACACTGAGTCTGCGCACATTGCGACAGAAAGCAGATGAATGGTCAGGAAAACGTGAAGGCAACTTTACAATCTGTCTCCTACTTTTTTTAGCTGGAACATTGATCAGAAGCATAAACAGACATCTGGCTGTCACTAGCTGAGTTTGCTGTCTGTTGAAACTCCAAATGAAGAGAAAATAAATATAAATGGACAGGAAAAAAATGGATCATTCAAAACTTCTAACTTTACCTGTTTTATTGGAGTTTTTGTTTATTTGTTATTTATTTCTATTAACGACTTAATTTATTGTTCTTTTTATTAACCCATCATCTCCAGGCTATATATTTTTTGCCCATGAGTTATAACTTGCAACTGATTCCCCTCAGGGCTGAGGCATGGCAGGGCATCAACACCTTACCATCCCCAATTAACGCCCACATTTCACTGAACAAAAAAGTTCTTATTCTCTGCCTTGATCCTTAAATAAAGTCCTTCCACGGCCACAGCCCTTCTGTGCCACATCACGTCAGGTTGTCCTCCAGCTGCGGGTTGCTCGGTGGCTCTCCTGTCTGCCTGCGTGCCCAAATGTGACTTCCTCCCGGCGTCTCTGGGTCCGAAGAAGCGGCCGAGATTTCCCTGCTTGGACTCTCTGGCATTAGATGTCAGTCAAGTTCAGCGTTTAAGGGCAGGGATTCGTTTTCTATCAAGAACTCTGAGTGGAGCCCCAGTCCTCCCGGTTTCCCCCACGCCTCCCACTCCGCTTCCTATATTGTCGCCTTGTCCGCTTCAACGCGAGGAACACCTACAAGCTTGAGGACAGAATGACAGGAGAGCTGAGGGACGGCGAGACTGACGAGGTACAGTATGGCTCTTAGTTTACTGATGGCACAAACGTGCATTTTACGTTTTTACGTCCATCCTCGTTGATAGAGCGACATTTACGCACATTACTTGCATCCAAAAGTTGAATGAATTTTTCCCTCGTGCTCTAAGTTATCATTTTCCTCATCCATGCCACAAAGTCCTGAATGATCCTGGGACGTACGCCGTGGAAACTTAAAGGTCGTGTCGGTGTAGGATTTTAAACCCTCGTAAGGGGAGCATCGACACTTTATAAACTTGACGCGCCTGTTCATAAAAGTCGGGAAACAAATCGCCCATTGTCTCTACAGGTGGTTACATTTTTAAACTAAATTATCGGCACGTTTCAAAACAATTGAAAACGTTTATATTGACAACCTCAAGCATTCACGGACAAAGTGACATTGGCTAGCCGGGACTTTACGCATTCAGTTTTAAAAGCAGTTTAAACAGAAATCCAATGTTTCATTACTTTGTTTAAAAACTTAACTTGTGTATGCTTAAAGGTACATACATATATTCAAGGAAAGTATTTAGTTGGACATAAAGTTAAATATAAATGGAGTGTACTGTTTTACGCATTTCTGTCACCGTGCTCTAACAGGTAAATACTGCTGCAGCTGTATGACAGGTCATGCTGTATTTCTGTCTGGGTGGTGAGGACCCCTTGCGGCTGAACGTAGGGGTGTGGTGCTTCACTTTATGTTCATTTAAACCCATCCCTGCTGGTGGGGCAGGCTGGTAACTTGCAGCTCCAGTCTCGCTCCCCGTCTGCGCGCTGCGCACTATTCCTCCTCCTCTTCACGCTCCTAATTTTCCCCCGTCTCTTCCGGAACCTTATAGGAGTTTCTGCATTCGCCTTTCATCCGAAAACAAGGGAACATATACAAGCCAAACAACAAAGACATGGACAACGAGAGTCTGAACGAGAAGACGATGGATGATGTCCACACTAAGGAGATAGACCTGGTTAACCGGGATCCCAAGCACATAAACGACGATGTTGTCAAGGTGAGTCAAACCTGGCTTTTTGTTGTAAAGCTTTAAAAATTGGGTTAAATTTGGTATGTTATCTATTCTTGCTATAGTCGAATATCCAGATTCCCCAGAATACCTGTTCAAGAGATTTTTCAGCTGCTGATTGGAGCACCTTAAATAACAGTTAATCAAATCCTTAAATCAAGGAAATTTTGTGAGCAGTCAAACAACCATTTCACGCGGCTGTGCGTCTCTGAGGCGCACTCAGTTCTTTTCTGCGGCGCGCAACCATCCCAGCCATGTTGCCCCTATTAGGAAGAAGCTTTTCAAATGCACTGAACCTGATTGCGGTGACACGATGTCATGCAGTCCTAGTCTGTGCGTGAAACGTGACCACCTCTGGCCCCAGCTCCAGAGGAAACATTACGAATTTCCTGTTGTTGGAACACACGTTTCCCACAGTCGTTGTTGCACACGCCTTGCTGTTCGGAAAAAGGGAATTCTTTCCATAAGAGACTAACCAAGCCGCGTAAATACTGGGAGTTTATTGTGTTTAAAGCGGTTTGAAAGGGAGGGGAGCGCTGAAGCAGCAGAGGAGCTGCGCGGTGGAAGCCACCTGACGCGCCTGTGTTGCAGGGAAGCAGCAGATGTCTGCGCCTGGGCACTTTCTTCTCCATGTCTAGCGGGTTTTCACATCTGAATGGGGTCACGCAGCTCTCTGCATGTGTCTGGGGGGCAGGAGGGGTCTGATCTTTGAAATGCCTGAACTCTGCCTTGTAAAAACAGGGAAACACCCACGTAGTTGGTTAGTTTGAGGGGAACCCTCACTACTCACCCTCCTACTTTCCTCCCACTCTTTACAGTACATGCCTGCACCTGAACCTGCCAGCAATAAATAAATTTCTTTTCATTGGCTTCTATCAAATCATATTTTACAAATTGCTATAAGGTGATTTAATTTCAGCAGATTCTTCAAATTCAACAGTAAGTGATGTAATGTATGAAATTTTATCCCACATGTCCTCGTTCTACTCCAGTATGGAACATTTCTACTGTATGTTGGCTACAAAAATCTGTGACTTGCTTTTTTGAATTATGCTTCACGTTGATTTGTTAGAGGAAAGAGGAAAGACTAACTGTGACTCTATGCACCATACTTGCAGTTTCATAGAGGGGAGTTTGGATAGGTTTGGTCTCCACTCCTTCCTCTGCGCTTTCTCTCCCTCCCAACTCTCCTCCATTGTGACTGTGACTCAGACTCTCCCTTCAGTCTTGAAAGAGACCTTTATGATTGTCCTGCCCAAATCTGATCAAGTCATCAGACCTCTGGTGATATTGTCTGACATCACATGTGCATCAACTGTAAAAACAGCAAAAATCAAATGAAACCATAATGAAGACTTAAAAGTTTTACTCATAACTCGCAAACTGAGCAAAGTCAAGTTTTGAAATATTCCTTTTGTTAAGCTGCTTTTTGCGTCTTATACTTAAAGTGACTCTTTAAGATATAATATTTTTACTAGTAATGGAGCGGTTTTATTTGCTAATAACAGGGTGTAAGAGCCATGCTGGTACGAAATTGTACAGTTAGGTTTTCACGTTACCTAACACAGCTATCCTGCCATGTTTCCACGGGGTTTTATCAGAATTTCTGCATCTGAGGTATGACTGCATGGAGATTTCATCTCTAACATTGCTGATTTGGCCATAAGTGCTTGTAAGTAAGAAGGTGGGGGTGGATAGTGGGCGTCACTTGGCCACTGACTCATTTACCCATCCTGAACTCAGTTTGCCATCGTTCTGCTTCCCTGACTAACAAATGGTTTTGAGTTATATCCGAAAATGCACAGTGCAGTTACATATTCAAGTCTTCATGTGGGATAGGGATGCTTAACCCTCTCACAGCTTGCAATCATGACATTACTGTGTCAGAAATCAAAATGTGCTCACTGCCTCCCCCTGCATTTCAGAATGAGCTCTTTTAGTTTTTACAGCAGCTCTGAGGTACTCTGAGGTCATGGAACAGCTCTGCCAAGTGTGAGCGTGTGTTTGGTGCGCTGCTGCGAAAAGCACAAGCAGGGATTCCCTAACCCACCAACCCTCAGTCCACCATGACCACGCGCACACACTTCCACACGCGCGGGCCTGATATGTAAATATGTGCAGCACACACTCATAGCGCACGGAGGCAAAAGAAACACACATGCAGCATTCTCACAATCTTCAGGAATACTCATTGTTCTCTGCAGCAGCTGGCCTCAATCACCTGGCCACATCAAACAGCTTCCATCACTGCCATGCATATGGAGATTCCCGTGCAAAGAGAGACTTTTTTCCTTTTTTTCCCCCTCTGGAGAAGTTGTTGGTCTTTTTATAGCAGAAAGGAGGGGCTTCAGTCCAGCAGTGAGAGGACTGGGAGTCCCCCCACTGGAGAAGATTTTTGATTTTTTCTGTGAGACATTTGAGCTCCAGCAGCAGAAGTCCAAACTGAAATGAATGAAAAGTGTCATTAACACTGAAGTGTGAAAAGCCGTTAGCTCTGAGGATTTGTTTGCTTTTATCTTAACTGAATGACATGCTCCCCTGAGAGTTCCTTCGGACTCAGAGGAGTTGGAAATGTCTCCTTCTGAACGATTGACAGATTTTAAAAGTGCTCCATTGATCATAAAAATAGTTGCATCCAATTGTTTGGCATAAACTGAGTTACACAGATAATACACAGAAATTCACCAATAAAGCTGGGAGACAAATACATAACTTTTTTCACACAGTAGACTCCTCTGCCAATCACACTAATCTGTGTCTTTAAACAAACCAAATATTTTTCTCTCCCTGACTGTTAAAGCCCTTTAACCAACCAGAGTCTGCTGAAGCACCTCACAATGACAGTCTGCCCCAGGGACCCACTTTGTCCAGTCAACTGTAGATGACTGCCTGAAGATAGAGCTCTGCAAATAGCACACGGCCTTATTTACTCAATAATATAGGTGCCTTGCCAACTGGTCACATGCTGACCGCAAGACTGCATTGTTTCATATCAAACTTCCCTCTGGACTGTGACTTGGCTGTTTCCCACACAAGTAAAAGCACAATGTTTTAAATCTTCTTTTTTAAACTTGATGGTCATGATTATTGAACTTCAATGCAGGATTTACAGGAGGGTTTTTCGAACAAGTCGTCATTCATGGCAGGGTTTAAATTAGTTTTCTATCCCAAATTCCACATAACAATAGATTTAATGAGATTGATAAAGAAAAATCTACTTTAAGAGATGATTTGCTCACTGATAGTTCTGGCTTAACAATGAGGATTTCTCTTATAATTCTGCATAAACATCATATGAAGAGCTATCATGTGAAGTTAAAAAGCTCCATCCCCCCTGCTGTGACTGTTTGTGCCTCCCTGCAGAAGGCCTCTCATTTAGTCTCAATCAGAGAGCTGGAAACTGGCGCAGACCTGGTCCACTTTAAAAGTTGTGGCTGTGGAAAAATGAAATGGATGGCGAGCTGGTTTTGTGGCTGCGCTGTGAGGGAGGCTCTATGCTGCTGCTGCTCGGAAGCAACCGACTCAAGCTGTCGTTTCAAAACAAGAGAAGTGACTCAGCCGGGAGAAGTTAAGCTTACTGGTCCAAAACAGGTTGTCACGAAGTGGAAAAAATCGGACATTTAGTCCTTACAAAGAAACTCATTTATTCTGTGTCCTTAGTTTAATTCTGTGGGTTTTGCAAAGAAGCAAAGACAATTAAAAAAAGCTGAGCAAAGAAAGATAACAAGAATGAACAGTTTTATTGATTTCAACCAATGAGGTGAAGCAAAAAGTCACTTTGTTTGACCCTTAACAAGTAATTTAGCCTGGGGTGGAGGAAATCTCAGTATGACCACTAGATGTCAGATTGTTCACTTAAAGTGAAAGTAAAGAGTCAAACCCAATCTGGTTATTTTATTGTTTATTTTCTTCTCTAATTCCATCAATAATTGCTCAGACATGGACTTCTTCACCTGTCAAAGCTGAGTCATCAGCTTTAATCCTCTGCTGAGAGGCCTTATTGAGCCAGGACTCAAATCAGTGGATTATGAACCATGACAGTTTCAGGAGCTCCTGCTAGACGTCGTTAGCTTTTTGTAGAGGTAAAGACCCTGAATCTATTGAAATGTCTTCCTGCGTAACAAATGTGCTAAAAGACAAAGGATAAAAAGTATCTGTAGGACTCTCTCCGTATACCTTTTCCATGTCAGTTTTCCATATATTAAATTCTGGCTTCTGCAGCAGCCAGAATGTCATAAATGTTACTATTTCATATTGTAAAGCTGTATTATGTGTGGTCGACATCTGTGCACGCTCAGCATGGGAGTTAATCAAACGGAAGATTTGATGCCCAGATTCTTCAACTAAACCACTTCTGAAGAATTGGCATTTTATCAGTACTGTTTACGAATTGGGTTGTACAACATTTAGTAGAAATGAACTACACTGAACTAGATAATAACCTAAATTGAATTTACATATACTCAATAATAATTTGACTTGAACTGAACTTTTCGCTATCTCTGTAAAGTCTTTTCAGTTAACACCATATGTATGAATACAGAGAATTACTCAGTTCTAAGCACATACAGTATTAGTATGCTGTTGATGTTCTACAGTATGAATACTGAGAATATCAAAGGAAAATAGATTACAAAGTTCTTTTTAGGGGATCCAAAAACAGTCAGTAAGCCATGAGGCCACTTTCATTTCTTTCAACAGACAGACGTTGTAAATGGACATAAAACTCAGGAATGGAGCCCTTTTCCATTTCCCTGTCAACGTAACACTGGATATTATCTACATGACTTACTGATATTACAGCCATTAGGTCTCAGCACTGCTCTGTTTGACAAGAACCAGTCTCCAAGGAACTGCAAAATAAACATTGACTTTACACTCAGTAGTCTGTGAAGAGGATGAGAGACGGTGAGGGAGGGAGAGTGAGGGCCGTGATCCCACTTTTCTTTCCTTAAACAGCTCAGGTTGGGTCCTGGGCACTTGCAGAAGGCCTCCCATTAAAGGCCTGAGAGATGTGTCTATAGTGAGGAGGAGAATGCCTCACTGGTTGTCCTGCATGGGAGGTGCAGGGGAGGGATCAGCTGCCAGTCACACACAGCTGCATTTATTCTGCCTGTGTGTTTGTTCAGTTATTTATTGTTCAGGAGGCTCTGGAGACACAAATCCTGACACTGATTTGCATGTGTGTGTGAAGAAATCAGTAGTTTGGGCTGGGCAGATATTGGACTGCGTACCAGCCACAGCAAGAAGAGATAAATCTTGTCAGGGATCCCGCCCTCATAATCAGCAATGTGACACATTAAGAGGGAGTGAAGTGACTGATTTATGTGGAAACAGTGAGTTCAGACTATCAGGGCTGTGTGTTGGTTTAATTTGCACCATATCAAGGCTCTTGTGAAACTCTGTTCTCAGTGGAAGAAGACGTCTGAGCAGTCCTAACGATGAGAGGGAGCTGAGCTGAGTGTGCTGTTTTACTCTTGGCAGTTAAAGGACCAGTTCAGTCAAATCTCTCAAATGGCATAATGGAAATAGACAAACAACAAATCTGAGCCTTAGATTACTTATCCCATGGTACTTTGATTCCATGGTACTTCTTAAAGGGGTTTGTGGGATTGTGTGAGTGGTCACTGTCTTTCATTAGATAGAAACCTGAGCACACTCAGCTGGTAGAATCGGAGAAGATTTATTGCTGAAACATTTCTTGACATCTAAAATGACTATAACCTTAAAATGTTCATTGTAGCTCAAGCAAATTCTGTTTAAAGCTTAGATTTTCTTTTACAAATGAAATAGCACCTGTGTCCATTATATTTCAGATTCCGTCCGGATTTATCTGGTATTACCGTTTCACTTTACAGTATCTGATCTCTTATCTCCAAACTGAAAGTGCTCTGATGGCAATCCACTGATGGTAGACACTGATTATTTTTAAGTACTCTGATGTACACAAACCCCAACTTTAAACATGCTGGAATATCCTTTTAATCTGACAATGAACTGCTTGTAGATAAAACACAGGCTGATTCAACCACTCAAAGTTTACTTTTGAGATTTATTTGAACAGCCACAGTTGTCTTTAGCAGCTGTCTTATCATTTGAACATCTTATAACTTTGTTAGTAATTAATTTAATCCTTAAGTCGCTCTAGCGTCCCATTGGATGAGTGCTTGCAGAGCTTTTAATTCACTTTAGGTAATGAATTCAGTATTTGTAGCTGATAAAATAGCAAATAAACCAACATTTCTTTACATTTGATCTACTTTACTCTGAATCTACATGTCTGGAATCATTTGGTTTTGTTGACTCTAACATCTCATGAGCATCATTGCCACACATCTGGCACCTCTCTTGTTTTGTCTAATAATAAAGTGCTTAGGAACCACATCCCAGGTTTTCAAAGTCTTCCTGAGTCATCCTTATTACTGAAGCAACTATGGCCTGTTCACCAACATTTTCACCCTTTTCTTCAGGTGGACTTCGAGGATATCATCGCAGAGCCTGGAGGGACCTACAGCTTTGACAGTGTGTGGAAAGCCAGCTTCACCACCTTCACCGTCACTAAGTACTGGTGCTACCGGCTGCTGACGGCGCTGGTCGGCATCCCTCTGGCAGTGATCTGGGGAATCTTCTTTGCCATCCTGTCCTTCCTGCACATCTGGGCCGTGGTGCCCTGCATCAAAAGCTACCTGATCGAGATCCACTGCATCAGTCGTGTGTTTTCCATCTGTGTGCATACCTTCTGCGACCCATTCTTTGAGGCCATGGGCAGATGCTTCAGCAGCATCCGAGTCCGCACGACCAAGGAGGTGTAACGTAAGATGGAGGGAGGAAAATTAAAGGAAAATGGGGAGGGAGGAAGGGAGGGTCGGAGCGACGTAAATTGAGGGAAAAGTTGGAGAACAAAAAATATAGATCTCTGGAAATAAGAAAAGGGGAGCCTTGGCCAGAGTGTGCTGGGGATGTTTGGAGGGGATGGCGGCTGATCCCGCCTTGCTCACCAGCTGTTTCTTTCTCTTTGCTGTCTGAATTTTTTTTTAAATTTCTCACTGTAACTTTTACCAAGCAGGCAATCAGTCTTCATATCGTCTTGAATTTACCACATCATGTAGATTCCTGCCATCTGTACTGCTTCTGTGGAAACACAACTGTTGATTGATCCATGTGAAATGAAACGGGGATGTCAGGCTCAACCGCATTTAGCTCTTCTGCTCGTTTGTTGTTCTGTCTTTTGTTTTTTTTGAGGGGGGGGTCATGCATTGCTGGATGGGTCATGACGTTTCAACCAAAGACAAAAAGCAAATGCTGCCCTGTTCTGTCTGACTCGACAAAAATAAGAAAAGGCTACAGTATCTCTCTCTCTGCCCCCTCATGACCCCCTCCACACCTGTCCCGTACAAAATGTAGCCTCCCTCCCTCCCCCCCGCTTTCCAGCAGTCTGACACACTGAACCTGCCCTCTCACCTGCATGCACCTGCATCCCCTGCACCGTCCACCGCCACGCTGCAGAAACCCATCTCCTCAGATCCCTCCCGCCCAGAGCACTCTTTCTTACTTCACATGTGGATTTGTCACCATCGCCTTCATCGTCTACAGGATGTGTGTAACAGGGAATGTTCATTCATTTTTCTTTTTTAAAAATTCCATCCTGAGTTTTTCAGACAAACTTCAAGCTTTTCATTCTTCACATCAGAGCTCCACCGTTGACTGTTTCTCTATGAATATGAAGAACTTTGCAGAGTTGATTTTAATACCATTGTTTTTGATACCCTGTATGTGTGGGTGTTGATGCAGAAAGCAATGGCCTCATTCCAGTGCACTAATCTATCAGGAAGTATTGTTAGTGGATTACAAAATTAAAATCTCCTTTTGGTATATATACCAAACTTTGCAGACTTTGCACTGTTTGTGCAGTTATGTGTGGGGATTTTGTGCACTGTGGTACTTACACAGGTTTAATGCATTGGAATTATTCAATGTGAGGTGGAATATGTTCGTTTGTTTTTTTCATTTTCCTTTGTTGCCTGGACATAATATTGCACCCTCACTTTGTTATTGTTTTCTCATGTTTTGCTTTGCCCTGCTACTTGACAGCGGATGTGATGCGACGAAGCATCAAACTGACGCCTCCCGCCCCCAAACTTTGGGTGAACCAGAGCTGGGTGGTTTTGAGTTTTTACTGAGACAAGAAGCTCACTTTGACTGTCCTGCCACCTTCCATCTGCCGGCTGTCTTCTCACAGGAATGATGATATCGCAGCACCTTTTTTCTTGAAATAAGGATTTAAGCTCTGAATGTGATTTTTTTATAAGAAATTATATTTTTTTCCTTTCTTGCTTTTACTGTACAACATCTCGCTGTGCACATTAAAATTTAATATAATCCAGTGTGCATTTTTTTCTTTTTTACCCTTCACACTTTAACCACTACTATGAATAAAGTGATCTCTAGCATGGGCCTCTCAGAGAATGTTGAAACTTAACAGTGGAGTTTCTGTTCTTTTACTTGTGATATTGAGTCATAGCAAATCTAATTGTATAATGATTCACAGTAGATGCATGTGGTGACTAATTTCATTCATGTGCACTGCAGCAACCAGCCAGATGAAGCTGCTTTTATGAAGCTGGCGTACGCTGAAGCAACAGAAAAAAAATTTCCAGCAACTGCGTGCTCCATTCCTTTAGCAGTATTTCTGTCTGAGTCTGTTTCACGAAGCCCTCCAGTCCTGCTCATACAGTACAAAGCTTTTTATTTTTCCAAGCCAGGCACAAGATTTTCATGGTTACACAAGAAACAAATAAAAGGGTTCAGCAATGCTCATGAGGTGGCAGGCAGTTAACTGTACTTGGGTTGATTTACACCAAAAACGGACACATAACTATTTAGCTCAAGGATAGACCTTGATTCTGATGTTAATCTGTATATATTTCAAAAGCAACATGTCAAAGGTTTATACAGGACTGTTTATTGCAACCACCATGATTGTTTATCAGTTTGCGGAGCACTCATTTTGGGTATTAGCAGCCTGATGGCTGCATGGAGACAGAAAACAGCATATGAGACCAAACCAAGTTCGTCCATTGCTTTGATGGCATACAGTCCTTTTAACGGAGTCTCATTCAGCCACAGCAGTATTAATAAACTCCAAAACTTACTCCTGATCTACTTCATAAAGTCTGGGCTGGTTTTTGAAGGTCATTCAGTCTCTTCTAGGAACCAGAGCTTCTTCTTCATATACAAGCAAGTAATATTTGTACACCACCTATGCCTTTTTTTTACAACGGGGGGATGTTATTTTTTTTGGGGGGGGGTCATTAAAATAGTTACATCATTACAGGAAATGTAGACATGACAGGATGTCATCTTGTTTCCTGGCAGGCTGAAAACTGTTCATTGTTGCTTTCCAATGGCTCCCAATCCAGGATTTAAGGCTACATAAGGCAGAATAAGAAACATAAACATTACTCTGTTACCTCTGGCTGTCTGAGCCTTACTGCACGTTGGAGACTCCTTTTTATGCTTCTCTACATCCTACCCAGAGCATGCTTGGAAAGGTTATGTAAAACAACATGTGAGTACAGGGAAATCGGACAAATTGCAGGCTGTACAATTCCACATTTTTCATTTATTCCATGATTCAACAGATCAGCATTTTCCTGCTTCCTATGTGAAGATCAGCCTGACCCGTCAGCTTGGCAGCACCTTGAGGCCCCACCCCTCTCAGTGCGATAGCAGCCCTCTGTAAAAATAGATTGATAAATTAGCAAATATTTGCTAAACATGATCCACACAAGATCACATGGAAAAACGAAAGATTCATATGTTCACACCTAATCAGAGCTCGTCAATTATTTAATTAAGTCCATGACACACCCATGCACACTCTGAGCTTCACTGACCCTCTCAATGAAGACCTAGAATAGTTAAAAAAACAAAAAAACACTTCAAAAGAGAACAACAGACATTAATAAATGGAAAAAACAAAATGATTAACTTTGCCAGTAACCATTAATTTCCAACACAAAACGCACCACAAAGTTTAGGAAAGAGCCACTGCATCCAAACAGGTTACTTCATATAAATTTATTTTTCGTGTTATACTTTTCATAGTTTTGCATCATTTCTCATGTCTCACTTTGAGTCTTACCTCCACTTTTACGACACGACATCACACTCTAGTGGTATACACTGAGAAGTACAACGGTATTAAATGGTCAGAAAATTTATTATTTTGTTATAGTTTAAGAATTATGCAGTTCTATGCACAGCTAATTCTTTATATATGGAGGTACCAGTGGAGGCAATGGTACAGATGTCTTCTTGTGGGTTCTGACTGATCTGTGTGTGTGTGTGCTGTGTGTGTGTATATGTGTGAATGTGTATATATGTGCATGTATTGTTTTTATACTCCAGTGATTAATGAGTTGCTTAACAAACAAAACTTATTCCTCTGAAAATGGCGGGGTAAAATGACTGGACAGAAACTGACTGACAAAGCAGCCGAGGTCTGCAGACAGAGGGAGAGAGCTACAGAAAGTCTGGAGAAATAATTGCAGACCACAAGATGAAGAGGAAGGCTGGCTGATTGGAAGGAAAAGTATATAAAGAAATGAGGGATTACTCAAGTTAAGCCTCTGGGTGCTGCAGTGGTGTGACATCACTGTCACCTCAGCATCACTTCTCAGCTTGGACCTTTTTCTGTGGAAATGCCAACATGGGTTTTTTCCAGATTCTATGGCTTTTTCCCACAGTTAAAAAAACATACATGTTTAACTGTGTTGGATTGGGAATGAGAGAATAAACAGTCACACTAATCAAAATCATATGTATCATATGTTCTGCTCAGTATTTGTCATGTGAAATTGTATAACTAATTTTAACAT
>JAVQJG010267475.1:0-25261 GCA_036024015.1 Craterocephalus amniculus
CTAACCTTTAATAATAGCTGCCGCTCCTGCTGCAGAAGAAACACCAGCTGCTGACGCCCCTGCGGATGGTAAACCCACTTCCCATGAGCAACATCACTTGTTTTACTTGTATTTTAAGATTTAAAACCTTCACCTTCTTTGGGTAAAGCTACCTGACTAATGTGCATGACGCTGTATACATCCTAGTCTCAACATATTCAGAAAAACACCCACCTGCTTCATGCACCACTTATTCATATCTAACTTTGACTCATTGCTGCTCCAGCCGCAGAAGGAGCTGCTCCGGCTGCAGAAGGCGAAGCACCTGCCGCTGAGGGTAAGCCAACCTGCACACGCACAACACTTCCCTGTTCCCTCCCAATAACTGCCAGGATTTTCTCATTTGAACCAAATTGGATAAAAGTCCTGAGTTACTGCTACACGGGGGTTGCAAACCTGATTATGTGTGATGCTGCACTTCTCATCATTCTGCCAACATTAATTCAAATATCTATGTAACATCAGGTGAAGCAGCTGAGGCACCTGCACCAGAGGAGCCGAAACCACCCACACCTCCACCACCTCCACCTAAAGGTAACGTCTAGTTAAAAGAAAGAACATCAGAAAGACATGATGTGTTTCCGTTAATGATTGCATGTCTGCATTTAACGTCTCAAGAGCCAACGAGCGCTCCTGTGGATCTGTTTGTTGAGGACAAAAATGACACTTCGGTCAGCATCATTTGGAGCCAGCCTGAGACCATCGGGGACTCTGGTCTGGATGGATACACCATCGAAATCTGCAAGGACGGAAGTAAGTGTTTCTCCTTTTTGGACCAGGTGCAGGCGTGTACCAGCGTGCGCACGGAATGGGTCAGATAGGGGTATTAATTCATCACGAAAAGACAGCTGACCTTTTGGAGATATTTTTTGAGTTGATTTCGTGCGAACAGCTTATTTTGGGTCCTGACACTGCACCTATTATTAAATCTCTGTTTTTTTTCCAGCACAATGTTTTATAGTTTTTAAAATACACTTGTGAAAATGTAAAATGTTTTAATGTGGGTCAGCCGTATCGGTTGCAGCTGTCCCCGAAGTGTCAGCCGCAGAGTTATATCATGAGCATCCTAACTTCTCCCTAGAAGGACAGAGGCATTTCAGGGAGCCGCCGTAGTCTTGCTGGAGGTTCTGCTTTTAGACTTACACTGCTAAGCTAATCTCAGCACCACTTCAACGCAAGCTCTATTTAGCAATCATGCACACAGCGATTTCATGGCTCATGCCCAATGTTTTGCAAAATAAGCACAAATTGTTTGTAGCAGAGTGCTATTGGAAAGGTGAATTCCTTGTCCTTGTGATATTGAGAGCATGTGCCAGTCGTTCCTCATTACCATAAGAAAATGGCGTCACAGGCCCTTTGAAAGGGCACAAGTTGTGTGTGCAAAGATAGAAATCACTCTGTGAAACTGAGAAAAAATGCTGAGTTTAATAAAGAATGAGATATTAAAGTGCTAAAGCTGACAGCCTCAGCTCTGGTCAAATTCTACAGGATACTTGGAAGAGAAAAAAATAAAATACAGAAAAATGTGCTTTGGAAGCTAATTGGTTTTATTTATTTTTTTGAAAATGCCAATTATTTTAGGCCTTTTTAAGTAAAACAGGCCCAACTGGACTGTAATTACACAAAGAAGCTGAATAATTAGCCATTTCTCTTCAGCTCATCAAGTGTGCAGTTCTTTTTCTGTGAAATTTGTGTGCCTCCTCATCAGCAGGAAGCCATGTTCAGACCTTGGCTCTGACAGATCAGTTGTACAGTTACAGAGTCGTATTGCTTGTTGCGGAGTTAAACTAGAGTCTGCAGAGATCACCTTACTGTGGAAATTCATACACAGTCATGCACAATAAATTAACTGAACGATTCTGTTTAAAATAATACTTTCTTTTGCAAAAAGATGATAATTTGACAAATATATCAACTGATTTAAATGGCCTAATAGAAATTCCTCTGCTGTAAAGGTAAAGGGTGACCCTTTACCGTTACCACAGAGGAAATTCCTTAACCGGGACACCCTTTAAGGGTGTGTTCATTCTTAAGAAGAAATGTCAAATAATGGATACATTTTTATTTCAAAGATGATGCTTCAATGTCTCTAACTCTCCCTTCCAGCTGATGACTGGAAAGCAGTCAATGAGGAACTGCAGAAGTCCTGCCGCTACGTGATCAAGAACCAGACCACCGGTGACCGTCTGAAGATCCGTGTGGTGGCTGTGAATGAAGGAGGCCGCAGCCCCCCCGTCGCCCTCCCTGAGCCCGTGCTGGTGAAGGAGGTCGCTGGTAGGAAGAGTTTGCAAACACAGAGAGATTTCAGGAAAATGATGTCTGGAATTTTTCCAAAGAAATTCTTTGAATTTGTCAGGGTGGGAAATTTTCACAGCAACAATAAAGAAGAGAATATGAGCAACAACATAGGGCTGGGATGATATGCTTTCCCCCTGATTCAATTCCTTTACGATTTTTTTGGGTGCGAATTCAATTTAAATTGCGATTCTCATGATTCTTTAATATTGCATGTTTTTGGGGGGAAAAAGAAAAAAAAACAGTATCCAGACCAAAATTTTGCTACTGTAATGCCTGACAAGGCAAGTAGAAAAGACAAATAAAAGTAATAACAAATAAATTAAAAAAAACAAACAGTTTTTGCATTTATTTGAAAAAATATAGATGTTTTAACAGAAATATTTCTTTAAAAATTCTGAAATAAAAAATCCCGCAATTCAATAAAAAAAAAAATCGATTTTAAAATTGTAAAATAAAATAAAAATTATATTAGATTTTTCGATTCGATTTTCCCACCCTTACAACACCGATGTAAATATGTAGAGGTCCAGAGGAAACGACTGAAGGCAATCACACATAGAGAGGAAATTAATAGAAGTGAATGTGTGCACATAACATTAATAAAGCAGGCGAAGATTAATTACACAATGGGCTGTTTTCCCGCACAGTACATAATCATATGAATTAGTTTTCTAAAGTGGGAATAAATCACCTGACAGAGGTTTGAAATTAACATCACCAGGATTTCATTATGAGGAGGCGGAGTTGGTAAGTCATGAAGTCAAAAAGAAACAGCTCAGCAATCTTTTCTTCTCAGCTTTCCCTGCCCTGTTGCACATACAGTACCTGCAGCAATAACGGCATAAAACTGTGCTCCTCTTACCCGATTCTGCTTTGAGCTGAAACACTGAGACACCCAGCTACAGTGTGATGATAGAGTAGAGTAGATGCTGTACAGCTGACAGTATTTATCTTTGACAGTGCATCTGAAGTGATTAGTGGTAAAATAGTGATTGCTCCCCAAGGACTTTAAAAGGAAGAGCTGCGCTACTTAGGCTCGCCCTCAGATCGCGGTTATGTGCATGGAGCGTTGGACGGGGGGGGGGTTGGTGCAAATTTGATCTGGATTGAGCTGGACAGGCGGCATTTCAATGGTGGCATTTACATTCAATGTCATGCTCACTGCTGTAAGTACTCCACTTATAGAAAGAACTCATGAATGGTTTCTGGCTAAATGGTCACAAAGCTTTGGGAAACAGCTGGGATGTCTTTTTTTGATGAGGGTTTGGCATCACATTGGGATTCCTGCCAGGATTCATGCTGAGGGGCGGGTCAGGCTTCTTTCTGCGAGATCGATGGTGTCAAGTGATCTGACTGCAAGCAGGTGGGGGCTGTGGGATGAACAGGAGAGGGGGTGGGTGGGTGCGTGCGTGGTGAATTCCAGTAGGCTCTGACTTTGAGTGGCGAGGGCGTGATGGGGTCTTACTTCTCAGATGACACCCAAATCTTATGACAGCTCCAGAGATTCTCTGTTTATTTTGAAACATGCCACAGACTTTACAGGGAGAACGCTCATTAAGCCTGATCCTTTCTGTACGAAGCGATGAGACACTTAACATGTCGTATAGTTTTTTCTCTTTTAAAGACGAACTTTCCCTTTTTCCCCACATGAAAAATCCACAAATATGTTTCCTTGAGGTCCAAATTGATTTTTTTTATGTGCTGTATTGATAATGTTAAATTTCAGAAATCTTATGTCATGAAGAGAAGCGCTCTACAGTCCTGCAGTACCCTCGCTTCTATTTAGAGTCCGGACAAATGCTCTGCTGCACTCAGCAGGTGGTAAGCTGCAGCAAGATTCTTTCAAGTGTCTGAGAGAGGCTTCAGTATCATGTAAAATGTCACAGTAGCTAAGTATTCATGGTATTTGTTTTCATGAAAAATGATGGGCTACTTTTGGCGGTTTATGAGGTGATACTCGTTGCAGTGTGGTAGGGAAGCTGTGAAGGAAAAAGCACTGGAGGACGCTGTTTCATTTAAGATTTCATTCATTTATTACAGTGGTTTTCAATCGTGTGTGATCATGCAACTTATTCAACTTCTTATAAAAGTCTGGGGGGTAATTATTTGCAGCGTAGCTTTTTGGGAAACTTATTATAATACATTTGCAAAGTTACAGGTTTAAACACACACACACAAACACGCACACACACACACACACACACACACACACATACACATACACATACACACAAGTAAAACAAATCCCAAGGGACATCCCAGTCTAGTTTTCTTAGGCAATGCATCAAACCATTAGCCTACCCCCAAAAGTTTTCTTCAGCTATATACAAACTAATTGTTCACCATTCACCAAAAACAAAGTTTGGCGCATTTTATTATGGTCATTAACAACAGTGGGAAATAAAGCCAGTTATGCTCCATATTGAATAAGAAGTGTATTGGAATGATGTAGATACTCTCCTCTAGCTAGCAGCTAAACTTCTTTCAATGGAAGTTAGCTTAGCTTAGCAGTCTGCTTTGTAAACTCTGCCAGACAAGTGCAACAACATCCTGTAGTTACATCTCTGTGGCACTTAATTTCACTGTGTGGTAGCTATTCCTCTGAGCAGTTCTTATTCACTGGATGCAGTTTCCATATCGCCATTAATGTTGATAACCTCTTCAGTTTTTCATACTTCTCACCTTTTCTGCTCTAAACCAATTACAAAGGTTTTAGTGTCCAGTTCAAATTCTGTGAATATCGTTTAAGAAAGCCCCTGTAATTTTCTAAATGAGCAGTCATAGCCATAGCAATAATGAGCTGATCTAAAAAATTATCAAGTTGTTGAGTCAATTTATTCCAGATCAGAAGGCCACCTTTACTCTTCTCCTCTAAATTTTATCTCAGCTTCAACAAGTCCAATCCCTTTTTGTCCAGTCAGAGGAAGATGCCAAGAAAAAATGAAGAATTAACGAGCCTGGTTGTGCCAATCTTTAGTTTAATTAACCACCCAGCCACCTTACACCTCACCTCGCCCTGACTCTGCAGAGCCACATCTTGTTCTACCAGTTCCCTGCACTCATAATCCTGACCATCTTTGGTATCCTTGTTCTCCTGGAAAGATCCCGGCCGCTAAGCCAAGGTACATACTGACATAACATGCATTGGATGGATGACAGTAGATGCCATTCATCAAAGTACGTCACTGAAGCTGTGCTACAGTAGTTTAACATAATGATTTCAAAAAGCAGCACAAGTCCTTTAACCTTTGTTAATTACAGTGCAAAGTGTGACTGTGTAAAAGCAGTGGTTTGTTAAAGTGTTAGAAAAAATCCTGCGATACATTAGCAAACCAATAGTTTTGGAATTAGTCTTATGTGTTACTATTAAAATGATGAGAAAAAGAAAGGGAACAAAGACAGTTGGTTAGATCCTCAATTCATTTTGACTTATCACACAGGGTGCCGTAGCAACCTCAAGGATAAATCCAGATAAAGATAGCTCTGCATCAGAGAGCAGCAGAGATGAAGAAAACTGTAAAGTGTAAAGCAGAGAACTTGAAATGTTTTCCTTGTAAATTTGTATAAATATTGATTCATTTGTTATTTTTTTGTGATTCTTTCTAGACCGTCCCAAGGTCCGCTTGCCTCGTTTCCTTAGGCAGAGATACGTGGCTAATGTTGGAGACAAGATCAACCTAACCATCCCCTTCACAGTAAGCAGTGCACATACATCTTTGTATTAATACATGTGTAATAAGACATCACAGTATGTATGATATCTTTTTAAAATTCAGGGTAAACCCAAACCTGTGGTCACCTGGACAAAGAACGGCGAGCCCCTTGATACGAAGAGGGTGAACATCCGCAGCGCTGACAGAGACAGCATCCTGTTCATCCGTGCAGCCGAGAGAGAGGACTCCGGAGTGTACGAGATGAGCGTGAAGGTGGAGGACTTCGAAGACAAAGCCCCACTTACCCTTCAGATTGTTGGTGAGCTAAAGGTTAATAGTGTGATATTGCATTTAATAAGCGGCTATTTGATACTCAACTGATGCATGTTTTCTCACAGAGCTGCCAGGACCTCCCGCCAGTGTGAAGATCGTGGACACCTGGGGCTTCAATGTTGCTCTGGAGTGGACCGCGCCCAAAGACAACGGAAACACTGAGATCACAGGTTACACAGTCCAGAAGGCCGACAAAAAGACTGGAGTACGTTGTCGATCTTGAAGCATTGCAAAAGAGTGTTTGTTAATTTTTAAAAGAAGCATTCTGCTAAAAAAAAAAAGAAAATTACATACTTTGAATTCAAAATCCAGGTGCTCTAATAGATAAAATATCATGTCAATGTGTGTTTGCTGTGCTTTTACAGGACTGGTTCACTGTGTTGGAGCATTATCATAGACTAAATGCCACCATCTCTGACCTCATCATGGGCAACACCTATAAGTTCAGAGTGTTTTCTGAAAACAAGTGTGGAATTAGTGAGAGCGCTGCCGTTGCGAAGGAAGAGGCCAAAATCTTGAAGACGGGTAACTTTTAATTCTAAAATAATCTTCTGTTTTCTGAGTTATCATTGATGTTTCGTTATTTACTTATCTAATTTAAGTGTTTAGAATATTATTGATACCTTAACACTTACTGACCCTGTGAAATCCAGACTAATTTATATGTGATCCATTTTACACTTTGCACAGTGTCCAAGTATATCTGCAAGTGCTACTTCTTTATGCTGATCTTATCAAATAGTTTTTTAATTAATTTTTTGTGTTCTGTAAGATTTCCTTGATTCTTTTAAATAGGCTCTTTTCAATAAAATGCATTATTATTATCATTATCATTATTATAATTATTATTATTGTTATTATTATATTCATTATTGTTATTATTATATAAAAGTAAAGCAGGGAAATCACAAGGCTTCTGTATATTAACTGACAGAGGTCCTTATAATTATTTTTTGAAAATTTGATTGATAATTCTATCGTCTGACACAAATGATTTGATTCAAAATTAAGGGAATGCAGACAATAGCATGCAGGTTATAGCTCTTCTCAAGCAAGTAAAAAGACTTTTAATCTTACCGTAATTTATTTAATTATTATTTATGACATCATTTTATCACCTCTTATGAAGCCCTCAGTAATGCTGGGAAGCTGAACTCTTCAAAGCTTTCTACATGTTTATACAATCTGAAAAAATAACATAAATAACTAGTCCTAAAGTAAACAATAACAATCCAGTTCAGCAAAGTAGATACAAATATTATATTAATTTCAGCCAAAATAATGTTTCATTTTTGCACATTTCTGAATGATAAAAGTATTTGAAACTTGAAGCTTTGTACTTCATTTGGAGGTGAAATCCACTGAAATATGTTAAGTCAGTAAAATGTTAAATTGGTTTAAAAGGGTCTGTTAGCACCCTGTAATAACTATGAAAAAGGGCTCTGTCACACCCTTTTCACTCTCGTAGAATTAATAGAAAGAAATTATGTCATTATGAAGCCAGTTCTTGCTTCCGCTCTTTCACATCCAGTTGTAATGCTTATTGATTTAGCTCCCTGAATAACTCCACTCAGAGGCATATCTTCTTTGCTGAAGTCAGACCCGGACATTTATTAATCTCCTCTCAGCTCTCATTTTCTCACATACTTTATCCATCCCCCATGTTTTAGTCATTTCATCCAGCGATGGAGGAGAACAGGAGATATGAGAAGGAAGGAGTTCAAGCTATGAGAAGTTAATAAAACCAGAATATTTTGCTTTAAAGCTATGCTTTTTACCAACATTAGTTAAATATGGTGCAGTGAACAGAAGTTCTAGGCTACTGATAAATTGATGTTATCTTTTCATCATTTATCAACAGTTGTGCTGTTAAATTTCTTTTATCAGTTTTGGTTGACTGTAACTGGTTTATTCTTTGACTGCTTCAAATATCTTTTTTTAGATCAACTACATGGGAAAATTGAATGTAGTTTTTTTCAGGTTCATGCACTTTCTCTTGTTTCCAAGTGCTCCAACTAGACAAAGTTTAGCTTACTAGTTTTTATTGACATCAATGTGATTGATCTTAGAGTTTCTCATCTCATTTCACCTAAATATGGCCATTTCTAATTGGAGAACACCCTCTGAGATAGCTACATCTATATTCAAAACTCAAACCAGAAAAAGAGCCTTTTAATTAAAATGAAAAGTGTCTGGAGAAAGAAAAAAACACACATTCCAGTATCAGAGTCAGATCCCATCTGTAGGTGGAGTCCTGTGTTGCTGAATCTGAGCTTGTTTGCAGTCAGCAATGGAAGAGTAAAAGCTGAATTACACCCTTCAGAAAGTCCTTTAAATGACTGCGTTAAAGTCACAAACTTGTAGTGTATCTGATCTCTCTTTCACATTTTCTCTTAGGTATTGACTACAAGCCTCTTGAATACAAGGAGCATGATTTCAGTGAGGCACCCAAGTTCACCACAAATATGAACGACAGATCCACCACTGTTGGCTACAGCACCAAGCTGCTCTGCTCCGTCAGGGGATTCCCTAAGGTACACTCCCATCTCCTCATGGTTCACTTCAAAATGACAGCTTCAGCAGGAAAGTGGTGCCAGGAGGACAGCAGTGCTCAGGGCTTTTATCAAAAGGAATATATTTTTGCAGGAGTGAATTGCTAAAACAGTATTCTGTCAATGTTTTTAAAGCCTTCCAAAGAAGAGCCAAAATCCACACGAGGCAGGGGCAGAAGCCCTATCCCCACTGCTGTGTTATATTACATCTGATACTACATATGGTGGCCTTGTATGCGAAACAAGAGATTATGCAATTAAAGGGGAGGAAACATTAGCTAATTTACTTTTCACCCCCAAAGTGTTGTTGAAGGAGCTACATGATATTTCTAAGAAAAATGGTTTCTACACGGTATATTATGTGGTAAAAGGGGGACTTTCCCCTTTTTTAGTCCATAGAAATGAATGACTCATTCAGAAATAGCCGCTTTCGCTAACTAAAAAGGCCTGGACATAAACATATCCCCAATCAATGAGTCATTCATTTTTATGGACTCACCCCTTTTATCACATAATTAACCGTGTAGAAAGCATTTTTCTCAGACTACCTGTCAGCAGCGACACATCTCATTCGTACGGCTGTCAGTGTGCTAGCTCTGAGCCGACAATGTGGAAGATCTTCACCTGCCCCTGTTAGCCTTCCTCTCGCTTCCTCGGGGGGCTCATAACCCGCTGGGACACTGACAGGATGAGGCGTGAACCATATTCTTCACTGAGGCATAGGAGAAGGTGGAAAGGGTGGCAGGGATGTTGGGTCACAAGTGTAAAATTCTCAGAGGGGCCCCATGAGCTCCACACCATATCAGTGCCATTTAAGCTGCCATACCAGGAGTGTGTTGTTTGTCTTCTTCAATCAAAGTAGCTTAGTCTTGCCACGAAGTTCAACTATAAATAGAAAGAACATTTCTGCTCTTGCATTTGTGACATTTTATGAAATGTTCATAACTTGGTTTGAATGTGCTTTTCTACAGCCCAAGATTGAATGGATGAAGAACCAGATGATTATCGGAGACGATCCCAAGTACCGGCAGATCTGCGTCCAGGGTATCTGTTCTCTGGAGATCCGGAAGCCCGGTAACTTTGACGGAGGTGTGTACTCCTGCAGAGCGAAGAACGATCACGGGGAGGCGGTCGTCAGCTGCAAACTGGAGGTCAAACGTAAGTTTCGGATCCCGAAGCTTCGACGACATCTGCTGTGTAAATACAAGTTGAGCATGATTTATTTGCTAGTTTTTTTGTGTTACTGATGGGACTGAACTTTCTGTTGAACAGAGCCAGTGAATCCAGATGCGGAAAAGAAATAGGTGAACACCTTCACTTTCACAGGTCAGAAAAAGAGCTTACTTGAAAAATGTTTTTTCCTATTTCTCCTTCATCTTATTTGTTTACAGACTTCATCTTGAAATTATAAATTGAACATTGAACCTTGGAATGATTTTTACTTGTGCTTCAGTCACACCTGAATATACACTACATGGATATGAAACAATTAAATTGGATCTATTTGACAGGGTGACCTATTTGAGTGCTATGGTGACACCAGTCTCCTACAGGACTTACTGTCCATACATGGAGGTCACTAAACTTGGAAAAGGTGGCCTCCGCTTCTGGGAGGGTCCATGCAGTAGCACTCATAAATTAAATCTGTAATGAGTCCGGGTGCCCTCAGTTAAGACACTTAATCACATTTCCTCGACTCAGCAGTCAGCAGTTCCCCCAGGACAGCATTTTATTATCGCTACTGTCCTAATACCAAATCAGTTGAAATACTTTATAGCTAATATCTGTTGAAGTGTTTTCAGTGTGATTCTAAATAACTCAAGTTGTTCTGTCAACTTCTGAACACCTGTTATTTGTTCATCTGCTGCAGTCCCACATTAGGAACAGAGGAAACGAGGCCTTTGCAACATAAGGTGTTTCTAAAACAGTCATCTACAATATTTGAAGACAATGTTTAAGTTTGGGTCATTTCTCTGTCACTTTAGGAAGACGCTGAATTCTCAGAAGAACATGTACATACGGCCGGTGACTACGCCATCGATGGGTTGTAGCATGCGACCTCTCATCAAATGTGGACATCTGTTCGGATGAACTACTGTTGTCATCACTTCATACCAAAAGATCCACATTATCAAGTCCATATCCATGTCCACACTTTGCCTTTTCCAATCTTTTTTTCCCCCCAACAACACTGTCAATGAGTAACTACGCTATTTCATGTTCAAATTACGGACCCGCTTACTTCATCATCTCGTCAGTCTTACTCGCATGAATTTACTGTTCCTCATAGGAGAGCGACGTGTAACATTGACGTGTTTATGTCAATAAACAGTTTATTTCTGCTGGTGTTTTTTTTTCTATATAGCTCATGAAAAGCACAGCATCTTAAAAAAGAAGTATATTAGAGATCATTTCTTCATACAGGTTTTGAACTAATGTTTCATATTCAAGCATGTTTTCTAAAGTTTGGTTTAAAAAAATAGATATTTACCACAAAAAAACAAATCTTAGACCTGATGGCCCTAAACTGTTAATGTTAAATAAGAAATGCTTTCTCCTGCTCATGTCTGGTGAAAGTTTGGCTACTTTTAGATTTTAATTTGGTCGAGTGTTGCAGAATGAGAAATGCAGAAATAATTTAGTCTTTTGGTCAGTTCAGGATTGATAAGGTGCCACTTTTATGAGTCTTTGCAGCTTTAGGAAATGAGGGATATTACATTTGTTTCAAGTCAGAAGTTTAGAAAAGACTTTTGGTAAGAAAAATGCATGAAATAGTAGTAACACAATACAGTATTTAGACAGGACTGACAAGCACTCAGGTCAGCAGTAATTCCAGACACATTTAGATGCTTTTCATTTGTTTCACTCAGCTGCTATAAGCACAAAGTTCTTTGGCAAGTAACAGGAGTCAGCAACATTCATTAGCCTAATATAGACTAAAGAGCAAATTACAGTATGCCAGGACTCCCATAATAATAATACCACTCTATAATACAGATCTTTTAATCATTTGGTTTTGACATCTCTAGAATAGTGATAGAGTGGATACCTGAGATATCCAGGTTTACAGAGACACATGGGTTCACCCAAAGGCCGACAAAATTACCCCTGGTGCTCCATCTAGTTCAGTTTATTTTAGGTGACAAGTGGCTCAACTTGCAAAAGGAAATTCTACAGCGTGAGTTACCTTAACTGAGGGAAGGGCGAGAACTATAATTATAAAAATAAAAAACCCACAAATCAAATGTCTAATCATACCCCAGATATAGCTTTACTAAATACAGCTGTTTGTCTAATCAGATCTACAGTAATTATCCAGATTCTTTTGATGGAGTAATGTTTCCCTGGAGTGGAAAACCTGAGTATGTTGTTGGGGAGGAAGGAAGGAAGGAGAGAGGCTGACACACACTGAAAGGCCCAGTTTTGTAGTTGAAAAAAATATAAAGGTACAGTAATACTCTGACTCTTAGTGTGCGGTGGCCTCTAGTGCTTTAGTCATGTAATGACAGCAGAAGCAAACTTTAAAGACCAATCATATCCTCAAACTAAAAATAAAAACTTTGGATCTCTGTTAACTGTCCAGCTGACTTATTTTCAGGAATATGAATTAGTAAGGTTTTCTGCTGTTTTAAGGTGCTTCCATGATTTGAGCAGTGCAGTTTTAACCTGAAGGCAACATGCCAAACTGGGTCTGAGGCCTATTTCCGAGAGGTCCCTGGATGCTGACATGCAGATAAAGGGTCACAGAGCAAGGGATTTCCTGAATTAGAGCCAGCACAGTAGAAGTTTAAAATCCCACATGAAAGCTGCTAAAATCCCTGACGCACAGTATATTCTTTAAGTGTGTATTAAAATGTACATACACCACCAGTCTGACAAACTTAAAATAACATGAAAATGTATGGCAATCTCTTTTTTAGGAAAAAAGGGCCACTGTGAAATATGGATAAAAAGGGTTGAGACCCATCAGATGTTAAAAATGTGAAAGTTCTTTTCAATGCCATTTTTAGTTCTAGTTTAGTGGGATAGGAACATGGTTACCTCAGTATAGCATCATCTTTTCTTTTAACCCAGTAAGTCTTTGGGGTTAAAATGTTAACAATTCAGTGAATTTAGAGGCCTCTTTAGGTAGGTTATAGATTTAATAATTACAGTACTTTGCTGTTTTTAGGAATGTTTTTATTGCAAAAAGGATCTTTTTGCAATGGAATCACACTCACAAATCATGCTGCTAGACCATCATGAAGATGTCTGGATGGCAACAAATGTTTCAATGGCACATGGCATTTCCACTGTTACAGTCTTATGACACGACAGAACCTTAGCACTTATAACAAAATATATGTTTTGAAAGTGTATATGAGAAATGTAGTTACATTGTGTATCTCAGTACATCCTAAATGAAGACAGGATCACCAGAGGGCACAGTTCCTAAATTACTGTTTTTTTTAATGAGATGCTGCCTAAGGCCTCTAAATCCAACATGTTTTTATAACCTATTCCTATAAAAAACATTATTCACAACTTTGTAGGACTTAGGCTATTACCAATTTCCAACAACAAGAGAGACATGTGCACCTGCGTACATTCATCCTGAATATTTGGTCGGAAAGACTTGCACAGTGACAGCAAACTATTTATAATATGAATTAATTTGACAATGTTTAAGATAAATGTTACAATTTCTTCTTTTCCCTCAAATGCTTTGAAGTCCTAATCAGCAAGACAAATTGTGCTATATTGCGTTTTACATTGGCATCTCCCTTTTTCATGTACATTTCTCTTTTGTTGTTTTTTAACTTTATTTTCTTCCTAGTGGATTCTGGGTATCAATCATAGGACATGCAAAAGCTGTAATTTATGGAACAGTTGGGTATAATATTATTAATATACAGTAGATATTTAAAATCTAATTGTTAAATAGGTGAAAATGTATTTTATGCATATTTGACATTGGTCGATATAACACATGAATTATTGCATGAGAGCTTAGGTCCAAAGCTTATAACAGTTGATCCCATGTCTTGACTTCATTTTATTGTTAAATTGAGCCCAAAAATATGCACTGAGGTCAAGGTTCAAATGCTAGTTTTTCAAAGAATTCATGTAGAGTGTTCATACTGACATATGCAAGCATGATCCAACGTAGGTGCTTTGTTAATGTGTGTGTGTGACTGGGTAAATGAACGTATTAAAGCACTATACAAATACACTCTATTTACCATTTACCACTTAACGAAATAGCTAACTGGAAAGCTCTTCAGCTGGACAATAGGTGTGATTAATGACATTCAATCTGATTGGCCAATCAGGGGGCAAGGTGGGTTTTAATGTCTTGCCCAAGATATTACACATAAATGTAAATACAGCAAGATTGTTATTCACATCAGTGGTAACGACACCTGGTTATTCCAAGGTGGAGGTCACTTAAGTTAATGTTGCTTTGTTGTGTAACTTTGCCAGTCCATTTTCTGGTCCCCTACCAAATGGGATCAGTGATGATACTATATGTTTAGCCGCATATAATCTTTTAACCGCTTGTTGTCTATGTTGTCCAAACAACGATGTAGGCTTTATAAATAGTTGGAGAACTGGAGAAAATCTGGTCTTATTCGGAAATGCAGCATTCATCCCACTTTGGATAGAGCAGATGTCATTGGATGGCTTTGGATGAACTGTAATCCTTTCATTGAATATTTTTCTGTCCATGTCTAGAGCTCACTGTTATTTTTCCTTACTTCTTATAATGGTTTTATCTGTTTGCCAACATCCTAGCCAGAAGTGCAGTTTGTCAAATTGTCAGCAATAACAAACTGTACCAAAAGAAAAAAAAAACAGCTATTGTGTCCTGTGTGTAATTCATAACCCGGGCATTACCCACACTTCGTAGTCTGGAAACAAAGCTTAATAATATATATAGGAAAGCCCTGCGTAAGGCTAGAACCGACTATTATTCATCAATGATAGAGGAGAACAAGAACAGCCCCAGGTTTCTCTTCAGCACTGTAGCCAGGCTGTCCAAAAGTCACATTCATAAAGACCGACTCTTTGCCTGGGAGTGTTAGCTAATTCTAGATTTATATCCAACCCCCCTTTTATGTCTAAAATTCTTGAGAAAATAGTTGGGGTTATGGATGGGGGACTGGATCGAAGTCAAGATTCAGTGCAATCTCGGCTATTTATTGAATTGCCTTGTATACTGATTGATGACAACAGATTGGCTCAAACTAATTGTCTGTGATGATACTGTATTGTCGTGAAATGGCGTTGTACAAAAAAAGCTGAATTGTACTGAATTATCATTTCTTGCAGGAAAGTTCGACATGAATGAATTACAAAGTATCTTCTGGCTAAAGTATACTTGAATTCAATGAAAAACATTTTTTTAATCATTGCATTTTTTCAAGAATAGCAGCAAATGAGCCAAGCTCCATGTAAAGTTCATTTTTTAAAAAAAGTAAAGCACTCTGACACAACAGAGCACAACTGTGACTCATGTGGGGGGGGCTATAATTGTTCGTGATGCACTGAGTGCTGCCCGGTCAATGTTTGATCAAGGATAATGCCAAAGGCAATGAAACAGTGTGTCCCTCTTGAAGGAAGGATAGCTAGCCTTTTCTGTAGGGTTTTGGCTCTGTTCCCAGAGGTTTTAATAAGTATAATGGTGAAATTGGCCCCCGCACTAGTGTCCTGTCATTGCTTTTCATTAACAAATGCTCCACATCTAAATCACTTAGACTGTCAGAGCACACTTTTCATTTGCCTTATTTTTGGGCTGTAAAGGATCAGGTGACTGCTTTAAACACTATGCTGATTAAAGGTAGTCAAGAAGATAGTTGAGTTTTTCATGCTAATTACAGTCCGACCACATATAGCTACAATCCTTTTTTTAAGGAGCTTGAAGTAATTGTGTAGCTTTCCAGTTGTCACATCCATTGATTTCAAGTAACAGAATGAGACTTCCTCAGGTCATTTTCATTTGATCTCAAACTGAGACAGTCAATTATAAGGGAAGACAGAAGATGACTCAGAAAAGCTCAGGCATGGATGCTTTTTTTCTTATTCTGTGTATTTAAATTAGCCAGTGACGTTACAATTAGTTAAACTGATTGTTTTGGCTCCAGCAACATACATTTGGACTCACTGGATTTGACTTTTTTGTGTCTCATAAATCAAAATAATCTCCCTGATCAACCAGCAGTTAGTAATCTGTGTTGCTCCGGCAGCTCATCCCACCTTCTGCTCTCTTCAATTATTCAGCAGGTGCATGTTAGGTGCCTGTGAACAAGCCTGGGAGGAACTACTGGTAGTGGCGGTTTCTGCTGGACCTGCTGTACTAAAGAAGAAAAAGAAGGGGTGGAGGCGATAACTTCCCATCTGCCAGACTGTGTACTGCAGCAAAACCAGTCCAAGTGGACCAGTAACCCTCCTCCATCCTCTTTTCCTCTTTTTCAGTCCTCTCTGGTCTTCACACCTCGCTGCACTCAGGTTCCTGCAGAGACCAAAAAAATAAAAATAAAATAAATCACGCTCCGTGAGAGCCGCTGTAGGCTGCTGGTCACAATCTTTCTCCCTCTTCTTTTCATCGCCCATCGATTCTCTAGCTTTTGCACCTCCCTCCTTTTTCCTTCCTGCGTTTAATTCTCAGCACTCCTCGTCTGCCTGTGCGGAGGGAAAAAAGTGATAGTGCAAAGGAAGAAAAGAGGAGGAGCATGGTTGTTAGTGCGCCAAAGAGAGCCTAACCCCACCCCACCACCCCACCACCCCTCCCCACCTAGCTGATGACACAGTGGCTTTATACTGAGCAGCTCCTCAGCCAATGAGCGAACAGTGCCGGGAAATACAGCAGTGGAACTGCACCGGCTATGATGCTTGTGCTGTATTCGGTGTAAGAACTATGTTAATCTGAGTAAGTGCTTCCTCTCTGATCTAGGTGAACACCACCAGCACTTTGAGCCAAGTCCAGTTTATGATAGTCTCCTCGGAAAACAATACCTTCAGCTGAAACTGGGACCTGCTAGTACAAAGGGGTTTATTATTTTATGGCAATGTTTTTTCAGGGTGGGACAGTTCAACGAGCAGATTAAGATTCGATTTTTCTCATCCTGCCAATAGCCCGTCTGACCCTGTTTTCTGCTTCCTCTCCTTGTTTAAGAGTCAGCACATCTCTCCTTAAGGTAAGCAGTTTTTTTTCTTTCTGTCTGGGGCAGCAACATCTATTACACCAGCTGTGCTGCATGGCAGGTTGTCACAGAGGCACCTAGCCTCATTATACATATCCAACCTGAATGTGAGGGGGAGGGAGCTCTGCAGTATGAAACACAGAGAATAAATGGCTCAGGAGTAATTAGAGCAGACAGTGTTAGTGTTTCACTGGTTCCCCTCTCCTGCAGGGTCCTGCAGTAAAGGCAAATCTGCCCGAGTGGAACTTTTTAAATCTTGCTGGCAAGTCCCTGTTCCTGGTGCGTAGCCCCGTGGAGTGCTGCAGTATAATGTTACATAATAAAAAAAACGCATGAGTGAGGGTAAAACCTGAGAGGAACAGAATCGTAATAAAAGTAAAGGGGGATGGAAATTAATTAATCATAAGAGATAATTACTTTCTGAAATAAAGAAAAGGTGGTTAAAATGAGAAGAAAACTCTTTTTCTTATGTTTTCAACTGTGTTAGTTTAAGCTTATCGCGTCCAATGATAGATGATGGGTCAGCTCACTGTTGTACAGTAAAACACGCAAAGTCAAATGTGCTGAGCCAGCAGTAGTGGCTTACATCAGTCTGCAGAGCTCTGGTACCAGTCTTCCCATGAAAGTGGTCGACCGCAGCGTTGTGTGTGAATTGGTTTTGGTGAAAAATTGTCTTCACTTACTCTGGCAGAAATGATGTTGAGCTTCATTAATGTGTATCTGTTTGTTTTACACATAACAGCATTGAATGGACACCGATACTGTAACGGCGCACTTTGAAATTTCTTGCCATGTCATCATAATCATCACGTGGGCATAAGTCTCTGCTGTTTTAATTGAAGAAAAACTGTTTCATTTAAAGTCGCTGATTCAGGGGAATGAGCTGGACTTCCTATGCTGATTATGATGCCGGTCAGGTGATGCAGAGGTTTCTTTATTCTCTGGGGGTGTTGTGAGTACATGACTGGGACAGTCCTCAGTGTTTCAAATAAGGACTTCCTTTTCGCATCAGCAGAGGTGAACTAGGGGTGTGCAGCTGGAAAATGTCAGTACACACACACACACACACACACGCACACACACACACACACACATGCTGACACACACTCACATTTTGTGCTGCAGTAGATCTTTAAGAGGTTTAATCTGTTTCCATTGCAGAATGTAAAGTGTACATAATGGAATAAGAGAGCAGGCTCTGCTGCTGTTTTTCTGGATATAGACTAATGCTGATATGTTTCCAGGCTTAAGCTTCTCCTTATACCCGATTCCAGGGACAAAACATGAGATAAATTGTGAGGAGAAAACACTATAACCATAATTTTTAAAAAAGGGAAAAAAGAGTTTAATGCATTGTTTTCAACTGTCTGATGGCTAGTTGATGAATTGAACAAACTGAAAGCTGCTCCTGGTTGTTTCTTTGCTGAATTTGCATTTGGCTGCAAAGCGAAAGAAGATTAGTCCTACAGTTCTGCAGACAGTGCTTGCTTTCGGGTGATGAAGTCAGCATTGTATTTCTTAGATATGATTAGGTGGGGTGTGCACTCTAAATAGCCTTAAGTAGCTTCGTTGTCAAACCTATAAACACGGCTTTTTAGCCAAGCTGGCAAAATGGTCGCACCAATATATTGTATTTCTGCTATTCACTGGACTGCAGTAAGAATGTTTAGATACCAAAGGATGAAATGTACAGAGGTCAATGTTTTTACTCACCGTGCAAATATCACAAAATGGATGAAATTTCAGGAAAGATTTAGTTGTAAAGACTTATTGAGGTTCATGTTTTGGTTTAATGTTTCTGCAGCTATTGAGGTTTGGTTAAGCCTTCAGGTCTCCATCAGGATTTGCTCTAATGTTTGACTTCTTGATTCCATCAGCATCTGGCTAGTCCATTACTTTCTTGTGGAAACAATAAAAATGTGGACAAACTTCCATTATTACACCAAACGTGGATTAAGTTTGGACAAATCCTTCACATTATGGGGATTACAAACTGGGGAATACAAATTGACAAAAGTAAAAATGACATTGACAAAAACAAGTGTGACTAACCAAAGTATTTCCAAATATGATATAATATGCCAAATATTTCTAGCAATTAAATCAATTCCTGAAGAAAAGCTCACCTCCTCCTTCTTGGATGTCAACAGCAGTTGTTGTTGCTGGTTAGCCTTATTGCATCTCATGGTTGATCATGTGCCCTTGCTACTCTACCACAGGCGAATCCCCTTGGCTGACTGGTCAGCATGCATGACTGTCACCTGAGAGGCAGCAGGTTCAATCACTGCCTGGGTCCTCCTAGATACTGCCACACATATACAGTTTATTATGTTAGAAAAAAAGATCAAATGACCAACAAGAACTGGGCTTTTAAAATAGATGCAAAATTTACTCTGAATAATATAAAATCCAAAATTCAATTTTGAAATCATTGGACAAAAACACTCAGATGATATAATTATGAAAAAAGTGAAAGGAAACATAGGAGATAAAACCAGATTTTCTATTAAATTATTTCCTGTGACACTGGCTTTCATCTAGCTGGATATTGGCCGGCCTTTGGCAGAGCAGTGTAGGTGGCTGCATCCACATCTATCAAAGCCTTGGTCAATAAATCTAATCCCTTACCATGCTCGTATAATCAGGTAAGGACAATAGTCCAATTAAATGATTGAGTTCAGCTGTAACTCAAACTTAATGTAACTGAATATTTCCATATTGCAATGTTCTCCACAACATGCCATAGGCGTATTTAGCACCTGCAGAATGATGCTAATATTTTACTGCTAGATGTGGACGGTTGTTTCTGTAGTCAGGGGGATTAGCTTTTCTTGAGAAGAGCTGGACATGCCCTGAGCAATACTACTGCTTGATGGTTCATAAAATGGGAGACTGCACTGCAGCCCATAATCAGGTATTCACTACCCTCATTTACAGGCTCGAGAGAGCAGGAGTTTACCAAGATTACACTCAAGGTTATGTTTTCAGTTTAAATTCTAGAGAGAATTGTATGTGTGCAGATTATGATTCCACCTTTGATAATGCATCGGGTAATATCAGTCAACAGAAAGATATCTGGTGATGGTGTGCTGAGATTGAGACAAACATAAAGTGAATACAAAGGAGTGACTAATATACTTTCATAATTTCTCTGAGAAAGCTGCTTCTGCAGTGTTTTCAAGTCATCACTGACTGATGTGGTACAATGGATTTCTCTGTTAATTGGTCCATAAGGTAGAATCTATCAATATGTTCTTCAGATATTGAATCTCTGGTTTCTTCTCCTGAAATTCATTCTGTCTGTGTGCAGAGCAATCACCAAGCCATTAAATGTTGATCAGGACTAAGCTTTTTGTGGTCAGCGAGGGGATAAGGAGAGATGCTAAATCGTTTGAGGTCTACCCTGAGGACACATAAAAAAAGATCCAGCAAGCCAAATTTACAACACTGACTGGAGAAGAAACAGAACAGCAAAGAGTCTTTCAGGTTTGTTAAAAATAATCAAACCCACTAAGAAGAAAATTGTAAAATTTATTTGACTGGCAGAAAGCTAATTGATAGTCTCTATATCTGATTAATGTATTGATTCATCAGTCCAGTAAAGACATCCTCATATTCCATAATGTCCGAAAAGACATGTTTTTTTCCTTTTTATCTTTTTGGAGTCATCAAGAAATGCATTGTTGCTTGATTCTTTTCCAAAGTCTCATAATCTCAGGCTCAGATAAATCTCCCGAATGCTCATCACCAATCACAACACAAAGTTGGTAACTAGCTGGTTAGCGTTAACTGCAAAAACATCCAACTGCATGAATATATTTCCAGGATGAAAAAGCTAAATATTTACATATGAATTATTATATCATTATTATCTAACTGCAAATTATGATTGTGTGTGTGCCTGATTGGATCCTCTGTTTCTATGAGAATCAACAAAAAATGTGAAGCTTATAGGATGAAATAATTCTCACAGGATGCAAAAGAACATTTTTATATAATTAATGTTAAAGTAAACTGAACAGCAGTTATGTTGTTTCATCTGTTTATTCATGGCAACAGTGGAGCTTTTCTAACAAATCCTTCTAAGTAATAGTTCCAAAACAACAATGTGGAGATCCTCTGTAACCAAATGTTGCCACAATAACATGCCAGTTTTCTTGTTTTCTTGACAAAATAAACTCAAATCATTCAAAGTGTAAATGTACATATTAGAAAACAAAATCACTTGCATGGGCAATGTTTTGGGGTTATGTTATTATTATAACATTCTACAATTTTGTGCTACATATTTCTGCACAAGTCAGTGCTTAGCTTTGTGAAGTTTGAAGTTTGGTATTTTGGAGGGTAGCAAGTCAGTATGTCTCCTTGTCAGGATAAACACATTGTTTGTTCACATTAATTGCTGTACTGTAAAAAATATAGATTTCTAAAACATGTAGAAAAGGTATCTTGTGACTTACAGACAGCTGGTGGTTCCTCATATGCAACAAAATATACATATTTTACATTTTTAAATGCTCCTTTTTCAGAAGAAAAATGTAAAAAGTGTTACACAGTTTGATTTATTGCCACACCACTAGATATATAGAAGTTCCATCAGACAGAGGTTTCTGTACCATAAATCAAACTATGCTGTCGTTTTATTTTAGATTCTGAAAATTTAACACAGGCAACCATTTATGAGTGAAAGTTGCAAATGTTTGTAAATGCCTGGAAGCTGGTGGACATGAATGATCACAGAGAAAATGTCGTGGGGATTTTTGAAGTCGACTAGCCAGACCTCTTAAAATCTATCATTCATGATGTCATTGGTTATGGGACAAAAACAACCTCCAAAGAGAAATTGTAAAGGACGTGTGAAATGTTATTTGTATGTATGTCTTCATGCACAGTTTTTTCTTTTTCTTTTTTCATTTTTTTACTTTAAATAATCGGTGGGCTTTAGTGTCCTTTATTGTACATTAGGGTAGATGAGAAAGTGGATCAGGGAGACATCAGGATTGATCCAGGTGAACTAAATACTGCAATCACAAGAGTGTTTAGCAAAAAAAAAAACGTTATTTTTCTCATCTTTCCATGTGGCTTTTATTCTCATGAAGAGCCCGCATTTTCTTACAGTTTAGTAACTGTGCTGCTCAGGTCTCCTGCCTCTAGTGGCCTTTTTTTTAAGTAACCGGACAGGGAAGGGGTTTTAGAGAGTCATGGGAATAACCCAGCAGCTAAGTGCACCAGAGCATAAGTCAAACCTGGAGCCCGTTTCATGAAGCAGGTTCAACAAACTCAGATATGTTTAAGTTTTGTGTTTTGTCACTCATAGAATATTGCATGTACAGTATTGACCCTCTGTTTATGTAGGGGCAACCCAGGAAACGGACTTGGAAGCAGCTGAGAATGAAATATGAAAACATAATTCAGTCAGGTGAAGTGGAAACCTACTGGAAGATATTCCATTGGCTAACTGGTCAGCACAAAGGACTCCCATCTATAAGGTGGTGAGTTCAACACTGTAAACCCAAACAGTATCACTAACTCTAAATTATTAAGGTCAGGTAACTCAAAAGCTATTTGTTGTGAAAAGAACTCTAAACTATTAACTTTTCTCAGTGAGTAATGCATTTTGATTAAAAGTGATCAATATTATTAAGTACATGGCGGTCATTAAAGCATATATTCTGAATAAATGGCTGAATGCTGCGTTTCTAGATGGAGTCCAGGACAGACTTGGAGCCTTGGGACTGCTGGTTTGGCTGAAGAGAGGTTTGAAACAGTGGAGTCAGTGAGAAAGCATTAAGTAAACTGAAAGTACATTTTTTAAGCTTAGTTAAAAAGGAAATTTGTTGTCACTACTTTAAATCTTTAGTAAAGTATTGAAATCGTTTGAGTAAGTTGAAGGTATATCTTTTAAGTTTAATGGAACTCATAAAATGTATTTATGCAACTCAAAAACTTTGATGTAATCAGTTGCAACAAATATTTTGAGTATTTTCAACTTGTTTGGATTTACAGTTTATCCCTATCTGGGCCTTCCTTTACCCTGCCACACTCGCATTATGCTTTCACACGTTCCGTCCTCCTTAATGTTTTATAAATGAATGTGGGGAAGTTAACATTAACTTCTGCAGTAAAAAATGTACACAGAGTTGTGGTAAACACCATAGTTTCATTCTGTGGCTACAAATGTACAGAGCAATATAATCTCATGTCATTCCAGTTACCAGTCAGTTATACAGAGTTCACCACATTCAACAATTTAAAACCAGATCCAAAAAGCAGATCTTTAACTCAAGGTACTTAAATACAAACAGGAGGTGTATAAAGTCAAAGTACATTTATTTTAATTAAAGAACAATATGGGATTGTGACTCCTCCTTATGGTCTTCTATTTGTGGGAGAGTGTGTTGCTCTCCTCTTAGACGTTTTAGAGAAAGGCACGCCATTCTGCAGACGGTCATTTTGCTGATGAAAAAAAAGATGCAACACAAAGAATTAGTTTAGTGGTGAGCGGTCAGCCACGGTGACTAATATGAGGATGAGGTCATGGATGTATTGTAGTGACTTCATGTCAATGATAATGCTCAAATTAAAAGTCAGGAGAGAAAGGAAAATCATTTTGCACCGATGCATTTGCCACTTTCTGCAAATTAAATTTGCTTCCTTATCTAAAATACCTACTGTAAATTGTTCAAACAAAATCCAGGTTAACAGGGACTCCTCTTTTCATGCTGGCTTTAACTTGAGTTAAATCAATGTCGACATCCTGAACAACAGTCATCATAATTTAAAAATGTAAGTGAAACATGGTAAATTAATTTCAATATGCTAAACTCATTATAATAAGTGGTGTTTATGAAATAAAATAAGTACATCTAACTTAATGGGGCTGTCTGTTTTTACAGTGCAAGAGCAGCTGTTTGTCTATAAGTTCCTTTTTGTACGAGACTGTCCACAAGGGAATCTTAAACTCCAGTCCAGACTTCTCCGCTGCTAATGGACAGTAAAATACTTCAGTTGCTTTCATATGCATTAAGTTTATTTCCCCTTCAGCAGCAATAATACACATTCCTTTAGGGCCAGAAACATGCTTCTAAATAGGCATTCATGTGTTCGTGATGCTGATGTTAGTTTTGACCCTCAGTTTGGCACAGAGAGAAAGAATGCCGGTACAAGGTATGATATGTAGGCAATAGCAGAGGCAAAACATATTGATTTAGGGGTCCTTTATTACTATCTATAATGCCACAGCATTTTCTCTGAGGGTAACTTCATATAATTTCTAATTCTTTTCATTGTTAACATCTAAAAAATCAATTGTTTTGATATAGTCTGAGTTGTTTGATAGTGCTCCTTTTGTGAAAACCTCTAGTAACAGGTGTAGTACACACGGAAACCTGTTTGCACATGTACGTCTAGACTTCTGACCTGGCAGCATTATGCCATAATACCCGATCTAACAGCATATGGACACTTTCACTGTCCTTTGGTAAACAATGCACTGGTTGGTTAATGGATTGACAATCGTGTATCACTCCACCCCAAACCTTTCCTCTTGACACAAAATGGAATAAAAGATCATAATAAGTTGTGCCCCAGGATACAGATCAATAGACTGTTTTGAGATAATTTTGCAAACTACTGTGAGACTTGGTTTGATCTTAACTCAGGAGCGGAAAGGGTACTTTAATCAGATTACACACAAAGTGCCCTATACACACCTCCTAAGCTGCTGCACACCCTTCTAAATAACCCACAGTTTATTCCGTTCATGTTCTTTTTCTCTGCATGTACTACATGTCTTTCTTTTGCAAACTGTTAGTACTGTTAGTGATCTCCCTCCTATATGGCCCTGGTTAAGATGCAATGTTCAGTGAGGATGGTTGACTGTGGGCGATCTCTGGACTCTGATTTCCTAAAGGACTAGTTCTATATTGGCAGACCATGGAAGGCTCATAAATCTGAATCACATTGGGAGACATTTTTAAATGTCACAGTAGGAATGTGTGGGTGTCAATAAAAATAATGATGGCTGAAACCCATGAATTTTTATTCATTTCAGTGCCCCTGCTTTTGTTTAGTTTCTTTTTTGTCACCTGTCTTGTCCAGCATTGTAGCAAGCAGAATGATTGTCTGGCTGCTGTTTGGTGCTGGGCAAATTTACTCTATCAAGTAGGGATTTATACTGCATGTATAAAGTCCCTCTTGAGGA
>JAVQJG010267566.1:0-16000 GCA_036024015.1 Craterocephalus amniculus
GTCATAGACTGAGGCATGGACTCGACTTCAGCTTTTACTGTCAACTAGTCGACCTGAAAAAATCACAACTCGTTAATGCCCTATTCCATACAAACCCATATGCACTGTTTATGACATCGCCTGTGAAGCTGGAAAAAAAAGATGAATTACTCAGGTCTGCTCAGTGCCACCCAATTCCACACACACACATACTTGAACCATGTACACAGCTGGCGTTAAAACTGCTTACGAACCCTGTCAAATAAAATGTCCTGCGGTACAACAGCTGTTAGGTAACCTGTCAAAGGTAGAGAACCATGAAACGGCATTCGCCTCACAATAAAGACTAAGACCTCAACGTGACCACACGTGTCACTTTGAGATCACGTAACTGTCTCTGCTGTACAGAAAAACCTTTAATGATTTCTTCATCTGTGTGGCTCCTTTGCCCGACTCTCTTACTCACTGTTCCACTTTTGAGAATACAGATGGATGCAACAAAGATACCAATTGCCCGGGACATAACATTATCCCTCTTTTCAACACTCACAATTGAAGATGGTAAAATATGATGATTTAATCCCACAAAATAGAGGCACAAATCACAGCAAGGACAGACCTGGAGCAGCCTATTTGAGAGGAAATAGAACTTTATAGATCTATTTGGAGAAATTAGGGAGCGAAAGAAGAAATAGGTGTGAAACATACAAAAGCAGAGGAAAAATAAGTAGGATATTACATTTTAAAATGAAAGCACCTCAATTATAGATTATATGAAGAACAGCTATTACACCATAATTAGAAAGCAAACAGAAAGAATTGAAAACAGAATATATATTTCAACGTAAGAGTAGCAGTTACACACACAAAGACAAAAAAAAAACATGAGCAAATAAACACAAAACAACTTTGACAAGTGACATTGTCGCTGCTGCCAAGACCAGACAAAATGGCTCGAAGACAATTTCAGACAGCAAAAGCATGAGTAAACAGTTATATCACCATCCCGTCATGAGGCCGCAGTGGGCATACTTCACACTGATGCATTACCGTCATCACTCTGAAGCCGCAAGATGATCATCTGCTCACAAAATGTAAGTCACGCTTTCTGATAATAGCTGTGTTGAGGTATACAGAAGCATATGTCAAGTATCTATCATTGAATTTCAATGCAATCAAACATTTCATTAATTATTCAGAGTCAATGGCTGGTATATTTTAATTTTTATCCTGTTGTTTCCATGGTCTGCATCTTGAATGGCATGGTTGTTCTTCATTTTATGGATTTTCATGAATTAGAAGTTAACATATTAAGATAAGTGTCACAACTTCTGCTTACAGTGTTGTTTCAATCGGCAAACTGTCCAATTCATCTACATGTAATGTGGCTAAGCCTGTGTTTAGCACTTATCATGTGCAGTACTGTAGCAAATGTTGGCATGTTTGTGATTAATATTGCTGATTAGGGCCTATTGGCACCAAAAGCACACAACTGTTTCACATAACTGTATTGTTTGGTATATCTTTGGCAACAGATATTCCTACAGCCTGCTTTTGTTTGTCTGCATTTTAGTCATGACAAGACAATGCGGTTTCAGCCAGATGGTGCCACATAGGTGCGATAACCTAGCTAAATCATGTATCTAGCAAAACACAAAGGGGTACAGGTAGACTAATGTTGTAGGTAGACTAATGTACTCATGCATTCTTCACACAATGTTAGCATCTTGGGGTTTATCCTTGTTTTCAAAATCTGCTGCAGGCAGATTGTCTGCATGTCTGATATTTGTCATTGTGCAATGCTGCATTCATGGTGCTGGTGTGCAATTCTCCAGCTTCAGAGACTTGATAGTGCCCTGAGGAAAAGCAACCTTTTGAACAACACAAGATATCAAAGTCAGATCAGACTTTGAAATATGATATATGGATATTGGTTGCCTGAGTCACCACTATGAAATTCTAACATCTGTTTGAAATGTGTTCATTGTGTACAGTGAAAAAGCAAATCAAAATAAAATTTAACACATGCCGTTTAAATAACTGAAAAAAAGGGAAGATGCAAAGCGGAAAGCTTGTGCTTATTAATTTAACTGAATATTCAGCTAAAATATAACTCGTCTGATAATGCACACAAATACATTGATTAGTTTTTACTAAGTGCTATTCTGTGTTGGGCCAATGAAGAAATTTGGTCTGGGAGAAGTGTGGTTTTTCTGACTTTACACAAACTGGCGTACCTGCTGACCCATTGAGACATGCTGACATTTTAATAAAGTGAAGGTTCTGCCACTTGACTTTCCACTGCCCTGGAGGTCTACAGCAGTGTCTCATGCTCAACATTAACTGGCACAAGTTAGGGCAGGGGATCTCTAACTGAGATAGAGAGGGGTGAGTGAAGGAGATATAAAAATAAATAAATAAGACAGAGAAATCGGTGGGTAAAATTGAAAAAAAATTGGAGTGAGGAATGAGCAGCAAAGAGCTGTGAAAATGCCATGGATGCAGCACTAGGAGACTCCAGAGAGAAACCAGCTGACTGGACACTGCCCTCAATGCATGTCATGTCATGAGCTGGTTTCCATCCAGTAGGGAAACAAATCAGAAGCAAACCTTTGAAGTGGCGCTTCACAGAACATTAGGCTCGGCTCCTGGTTTGGAATGAAACAAATTAGGGCTGTCAGCAGGTGGCAGTATATGTCATCTTGCACAGGGAAGCTGTCGCTAAAATGGAGTTGGAAAAATTTGGATGAAAAATTTGGATGAAAAATTTGGATTTTCCCTTGAAGTCAGAAGGAGGGTGGCGACAGCGAGCCATTCTACCCTTGCAGGTTGGAATATATTTAGTACTGTTTTGCTTCATTGTGAACTCCAGCTGCCACCTGGTCATGAAAATATACACATAAGAGTTAGTGCGCCATCATCTGGCTGCTGCTGTATCACTATGAGTTGAACTAATACTCAGGACATTTACAACAAATTGCCAATGAGGACTAACAGCATTCATGTTTGGTCTACATTCAGCTGGATGCAATGTATGCGAAAAACATACTGAACTTGAGCACTTAGAACAAATGGAATTGTGTCCACTATATCGGCTGGGATGATAGTCTGAATTGGCCCATACAATAAAAACTCAAACTGTCGAGCTCCTATACAAAACATTATGTAAAAGCAAATTGTACAAAGACTTGTGCTATTGGACTTAAGATGTTCAATCTGCTGTATTCCTATGTCCATCCAGAAAAACATGGAGACAAATGCTACAATACTGGCAGTTTTCACGCCCCATTTTTCATTAAAGCCTGTGTTGATTGTGAAGTGTTTTTGTTTCCAGAGTCAGCACCATCAAGAGGAAAGGGAGTAGCCTATAATCTTTGTGGTTACACTAACCAAGTTAACAAAACAGTATGAGTTCGACCAAGTGCTTAGTCACACCTACTTTAGAGACAAACTAGTTTGTGGACTGAGAAACAAGACAATCCAGAGCTGCCTGATAAGAGAAAGAACACTTACATTGGCTAAAGTTATTGACTTGGTTTCTATTGTGTTGTCTGGACAGGGTATTCACAGAAGGAAAGGATCCGTGAATACGTTTTGTAAACTAACCAGGAGATTATTTCAGCATAGTGTTGAAGTAAGGCTATGGACTGTAAGAAATAAGGCATAAAAATGGCACATATGTGCTTACAAGAGTAAATGAGTTGATAAAAACTTTAAGCAGAAGAACATGGAAATAAAGAAGTCATTTGTACATAATGTGCAGCAAAGCAACACCACAAATGAGACACCATCAGATGTCTCAACAATTTATGTATTGTTAATTTCACAATTAACAGATGAAAATGATCACATCTCTCAATTATTGTACTTAGGTGTCCTTATTAAGAGATAAAGAGATTATGAGTTTACGATGAAAGTAATTCTAATAATATTTGTTGGTGATAGTCATATAGCAACAACAATCCTTTCAAAGATAAGGACAAGATATAGAAATGAAAGAATTCTAAAAGTGAGGTCAAAGTACCAGCACAGTGTTGAAAGGATTGGGCATTTCTTAAGTGTTTCCAATTAGCACACATATATACAGTACATTGGCCTGAATATACATACATACACACACTTATATCCCACTCTCTTTTTGTTTGATGTAAATTCCATTTCAAGCATGATCAATCAGGCTTGATACATTTCCTTGAGATTCATTTCTAAAGTGTAGTTAAAGTGCCCCTACTATTTAGGAGATCCACCACATCCTGAGGTACCAGATGCAGTTACGATGTAAATCACTGAAGAAAGGTTCACTGTGCTTCAGATCAATGGAACAAAGCTAATCTTGCTGTCAGTCAAGCCCAGAGCTAATTCCACTAACAGACAACAGTTAATGCCTAATTTGACTTGAGCACAAAGAAGACAAGAACAAGAGAAAGCTGGATGCTTGGTAAGTCAATAAAACCACATTTCTTCCAATCAGCAAACAAGTGCTAAGACAGTCACTTCATGTCAAAGTTACAGGAATCAGAAGCAAATGAGACAAGCTTTGTTCGTGCTGCTGATGTGAGACACATTTGAAAGTCTAAAAACAAACTTTATTCTCCTAAAACTGAATTATATTAGAATAAAGAATCTTATTCCAGTTCTGTTCTGGCTTGTACTGCCAATTGGCTGGGAGAATCTGTGTGTACTACTGGTAAAACGAAAGGAGAAAACGTGAGATAGATGGGAAGATGTTTTTTTTTTCCTTCCCCACCTCACTCATCTCTCTCACTCTGCATATGTCTTTCAGATTTCTCACTTCACTCTTCTGTTTTCAGCACATGTCTGTGTCTCCTTTTCCAGGCTTTCAGGTGTAGATTTAGGAAAGCGAAATGCAGCAGAATCCTTCAGGAGCACGAGCAGACACCCACCGCATCCCACATCTCCTGATAACGAAACAAGCTGTCTCTGTTTGTACGCCAGGGCCGTTCTGGTGATTGAAACAATGATACAGACCATATTGTGGGCTCAAGTATGATTTGTTGTATTTATGAAACAATGGCTTTAAGGATCTGTACCGAGGAACTAGATCATTATGCCAGCAAAGATGCTGCACATTGTTTGATGCTTGAGAATCTGCTGTTTAAATCTAGATACTGAACTGCTGTGAACGTTTTCAAAAACGTGACATAACCCTAGCATGTGGATCTGCAAAAATAAGGTACTTTGATTAAAATCACACAACACAATAAGCACAATTTCCTTTTAAAATGATTGGATCTTCTGCCTCATTTTGCTGTAGCTTTAAAATACCAATCAAAGAAAGTGAGGGACAGCATGAGATATGGCACACCGCCTATCAGTCATACTTTTCTCATTCAGGGATTTAATATCAATGTGTATGTAAATCTTGCAATTATAGCTTTCAGCGCAAACCTGGTTTAGCACAATATGGTGAAGGTGGATAATGATTCATGACTAAATTCCTATGGCTTCCAGTCAGAGTGATTATCTAGATGTCTGGCAGTTGTACAAACAGCTGCACCAACAATTAAACTTACTCAAAACCAAGCAGTTTAATTAGTTTAACGGTACAAGTTCTGACATTTTCATTGTGAAACAACAATTACGGACGGTAAAGTCAACTACTTAGTCCTTCTCTGATCACAGATGAATGAACATTGGTAACCCTTTTTTTCAATTGGCAGAGTGAAGCAAAGCCAAAGCAGAATGTAAGTTTATTTTTATTGCACGGTATACTGAACAAACCCATATGTATGGAAGACCGAAAGTGTCAAATAATCATCAAATTAAACACAAACAAAAATAATTGTGAAAAATGCATAGCTTTCTTTTGTTAATTTTGTGTTCACATCTGTATATTTTATTTTCAATAATGTTGTTGATTTATTGTTATTTAATTATTTATAATATATATATAATGTGCCTTTATTTATCCATATTTTTGTCTTGATATTATTCCTTTGTTTATTCATTAAACTGATAAAGTTACTGTCACAAAATGTAAAGATTACTGAAGTGAAAAAGCCTTTTATTCATATTTAAAATTGGTTTTCTATCAGTCGATTTTTTTTTTTTTTTACTTCATAAATGTACATATGTCTCTCCATTTTCTCCCTAATTTCATTTCTTAATGTTTTCTGTCACCATCTGCTTAACATACGGTTGTTGATTAGAGATGGAAAACAAAATGCTAGCCCCCCTATCAACCCAAAAATTGAAAATACAAAAATCAGACGACTTAAAAATGCTTTCCCTTAAATGTGCAGCTCAGTGAAATTCAAAAGTCCTGACATGAATAATCTCAGGTTTTTTCTTGAGCAAAAACCACCCTGTGCTCAGTTATCCCACCAACTGAAATGTTGGCATCAGGTTCTGTATTGTTGGAGTGTTATGCAGCAATGCCCTATCATGCGTTCAGTCAGCCCTGTTTCTTTTTCAATGATGTGCTTGTAACCATAAAAAGGTAAAAAGTTACAATAATAACGTAGATATTATAAAAGTATTTTGACTTAGTTTGTGGTTGCCAGTTAAACAAAAGGGAAAATTTGAACAGTGAGACATTACTCCAGAGAGATAGGGTTGCACAGTTATTTAGCCTTTTAAATAATTATGATCAGAGTTATTTGTTTATCATTTTTATTTTGTGGCAGTTTTAATCTAATTAAACAGCCACTTACAGTAAGTATAGTGGCTTCATAAATATAATTAAGACTGCAAAGGAAAGGTTTCACTTCTAAAACCACCTTTTAAAATCTTTCCACAGAAACCTACAGGAGCTTCCTCGCTACTTGAAAGGACACATGCACACTGGGAAATCACACATCTCTTGGTGGCATGGTACACACATATGCAAATGCACATGGCTGCACATGCCCGTGAGTGTGTAGCTGCATGATGACATATGGTCATTCCCACCACAGGGGAGGAGGTAGCCAGAAAAGCTTTGGCACAATCTACACAATATCCATGTGTATGTGCAAGTGTGTGCGTGGCAGCACTCAGTGTGGTGTTTCTGAAATCGTTGCTCCTTCCACCCCACAAGGAGGCCATTTTGCTTTTACACTTCAGTGAACCTATGACTGCACAACGGACTGAGAGAAGAAAAACAAGGTGTGCCACAGCTGAGACAAGTAAGTGCAAAGAAAAATAAACAAAGAGAAATAACATCTTTGAACTAATAGCAAGAGTGAGAAAGTGGGATCCAGGTTTCTGTGAGATGCAAAGGAAAGAGCTTGAAAATATAGGGGAGTGTGCTTGTCCGTGTGTATATAGGTGTAGGTGTAAGTGTGTGTAATATGGCTAAGCCTCTGAATTCGTCTCCTCAGAGCAATTCTGACAGAACAAAGGGATTAAGGCCATCACACTGCAGGGATTTGTTACGCATATGAAATGTAGGCCTATGCACACATCCCACACAGAAATTTAGAAATAAACACAAAGAAACTCCTGTACATTGGAAGGAGTAATACATGCTAAACAGGAAACATGCAGAGATACAATACACAGCAAAATGTACCTGGCAAACTATCACAGAAAGAGTAAAAAGTCAGATGTGACACTAATAGAGTATGGACGAAAAGGAGCAAACTGCAGTTATGCTTTTGAGATGTTTTCTGTGCTACTTTCTTTGCATTACACCAAAACAACATCCAAAGTTAAGCCGATACCTTACCTCACTCTGCTATTCTCGTTTATGTTTTTTTTTCTCAATTATGTAAAATATTTGCAGAATTCTGCAGATTTGTGTCAGTTTTCAAGGCTGTGTACTCATCAGATTCAAATCTGGCTAAATCACATCAGCAAAACCTGCTGATGAGTTTTAAGATTAGTGATAATTTTTCCTGAACTGTAATTATTATTGTCCTTGGCACTATTGGTATACCCATTTGTCCAGGGTAACGCATTTGTTGCTGTTGCTGTACTTGTTTTCAATTCCAATCAACTTGGCCAAAACAGTGGATTCAGCTGGCTTTAAAACTCTAACTTTCTCTCTAATTTTGTCCCCAAAAGTAAGATGGGTGGGGACTGTGTTTGTGTGATGTGCATGTCTGGCAATGCCTTGGGAAATGCAAACTTCAGGCAGATTATTTTGATCTTAATATAACTGTTAATCAGGACATCAAAACAAGCTGAAGCAGACAAATATGCATCCATAAACTTTTTCATGTGGTGTTCGTACACACCCACTCAATACAAGTTTCCATGAGCACAAATGTCTACGGTGGAGGTTTTAGTATGTCATTTTCATATGCCCTATCACTCGGACTTAAAGTTCATAAAAATGTGAGCAGCTTCCAAACAAACAAGTCATATCCCAAGGTTTATAATACGATTAAGAGGATGAAGACGGATTTCAGCTGTCATTGTGATTTAAAGCAAAAACCCTAATTGGTTACAGGCTCTGGGTTTGAGATTAAAACAAAAACTTCTGCTTCTGATGGATAATCTGCATAACATACAGTCAATTCATCCCTCCATCCATGATCCAATCATCCTCTGGAGGGTAGCAGGGAGCTGGGGTCGATCCCAGCTAAGGTGGACAACTGGTGTGGAATACCCTTGCCAGTTTATCCTTACATCATAGAGCTAACACAAAGGCACAGATAATCATTACTGCCTAAAGCTAAAGTAGAACCACCAATGAACCCAACATACCTCTAGATGATGGTGGGAAGATGAAGAAAAGCTACACAAGTAAGCTCCATCTAGAGGGCCAAGACAGCTAGCTGTGAGGCGACAGTGCAGCCAGATACAGTTGCTTGTGCTAATAGATCTATGAACGGACGTCACTTGCTGCACATGCAGTCACAAGGCACATCCGAGCACAAACATGTATGCAAATTGTCCAGGGTGCTTCACAGACAAGAGATAATAAAATGACCTGCTGAGACGAGAGCTTACTCCTAATAGGCAACTAACACCTTATTAGATTTAGATGAATAATTGATGTGTGTGCAGAGAAGGATGGTGAGATCAAGAGACATTCGCAGACTGACTTCAGGCTGCTTTCTGGAGACAAACAGGCTGGCAAAAAAATAAAAAAACAAGACTACCAAAAAGTTTGAATGCAGACAAAGCCTTTTTTCTTTTTCTGTGAGAGGTTCCTGCATTCTGCTGCACTGTAAGAACAGCCGCAGGCACGTGTCCTGCACAAACACACTCACTCACAGGGTGGTAACATAAGCAGCAAACTAGTGCTTGTTGAGCAGCATATTCCCTTCGTTTTTCTACTTCATGAATTTAGAATAGGGTCAAGCTTCCTGAAGGAACAGGTGGACACATTTTTTTTTTGTTTGTTTCCTTTTCTGTGTTGTTTTGTTTTTCTGTTTCTGCTTCCACAACGGACTAAAAATGTTGCTTGGTATAAAGTCAGAAACTCAGTGGAATATTTTCATTCTAATTAAACGCTAGGGTCTGAAACATATGTCCAAGTGTCTCATCTCTAAATGTCTAGTTCTTAATTCCGATTTAAAATTTACACTCATTGTTTAGGAGTAAATTTATCCACAAAGGTTTATAAGAAAAAAAGGAAGGGATGTGACAGAGTGCAAAAGCTTCGTGAGGGCTAATTTAAGACTCATTTTCACAACTATGCAGTAATTGCACTTCCAGTGATTTCCCCTTCAGTTCTCACCTTCAACTGAAGGGAGTTTAAATATAGTAAATGGTCTCGTTCACAGGTTGCAAAATAGATGGGCATAATTTACAAAACTCTACATCTAAGTATCTTAGTATTCATGTATTGCAGTTTATTTCATGTCACATCAATGATCTCCATCAAAAAAAGAATCAATTCTTAAAATTCACACACAGTGCCATATTGCACATTTGTAACAACACAAAATCAGAGTTCTCAGAGTTCCACAGTTTTTCATTTTGAAAAACAGAAGAAATTCATGATAAATGAAAATATGTTACTTTCTTGTTAAATAGATACAGTACAGGTCTCACCAAATGTTACGCCACATCTAATGCATCTTTTACATTTCTCTTTTGTTAGTTTGTTAATTCTCACTTCAACCAATAAAGACTGAAATTTAAAAGTATTTGATGGGGGACGGTTCATTTAAGTATAATTTTAAATGTTTCTGAATGTTCAGGTCAGTCCTACAATGACTACAGCAGTCAGAGTGACCAAAACAAATAGCCAGAGACAAAGTTTTCTATTCAGTACTAATCAGTCCTGCAACAGATGGTGTGCAACAGAATCTGTTGCATCACTGACTCCATCTGGAGTTACATGTTGAAGCAGAAATTAATGAAAAGTAGAAAAAAAGACAAAGTGAATATTTCATTATATAATCACAACTTTAACACATGTAAAGATCTCAAATGAAAGTCTGAAATCAAAGCTCTAAAAGCAAAACTAACATGCCCAGATAATGTTGGGTTCAATTAATTACTGCATGGAGATCCTTATTTAGATTTAAACTGGCCACTATAGACCACTATGGCCAATATATAAAAAAGTAACCAAGAAGTCCAATTCCAACTAAATCCCCTCTGTTCTATAAAGAATGAATAAATACAACATTTCAAGTCCGGATCAGAGAAAACTGATGAAAAAGGCTACGGAACTATGAGCAGTGCTGGTTTCCATTCTAACAGCTGCAGGAATCACCTGCAGCAGCACTCCTTCACCCTTTTATGTGAAGCAGTCTGTCTCTGAAGAACATCTGCATGGCTGTCAGTTTTGGAGGGTGTGGGGTGGTAAGGAGGAGGGCTGTCCTTCAACATGGATGAGAGCTTAGCCATTAGCCATTAATAATCGTGAGATAGTGATTTAGCTGCTCTCTGCTTCTGTAAATATCTATACAGTAGCACTCATACTCGGTCTTGACGTAATGAAACCCTGCTGGATTGCAGCCCTTGTTGAATCAAACAGAGTATCAATGATCTACATACCAGTACTGGTGAGGTATTCATTCCAGCCCATAGTGATATCTTCACAACCATTAATGTTGATACAAAGTGTAGTAAGCTAATAAAATAAATGCATAATGAGTATCTGGAGCACAAAAAAAGTATTCTGCCTTGTGCAGGGTTTCCACAATCTCTGGAGTGTACAGCGATACCTGTGGACTAAAGCTCTACTCTGGATTTCCGTTCCTCTCTTCCCCATGAGATCCGGTTCAGGTCCCACAGGATGTTGATTCCTCAGTAGTCTTTAGAACATAACACATAGCTGAATGGGTGGAAACAACCTCCTAACTTCTGCCATTCTCAATCGTACAGACTCAGCTTAATGTTTGTAATGTCCATGTTTCTAAGTCTTGCTTTAATCTCCGTCTCAACTTCATTAATTCCAACACTGGTTAAAGCTAAGTACAGCAGCCATTGCAGTGCTATAGAACCATGGGATGCTAATCCTGTTGTAAGAATCTGCTGTGGACTTTTCTCTTTTTATTTTGTCACTCCTACCTTTTAATAGCTTGATTATTTTCGTACTGATCCAATTTTTTTTTACATGTAGAAGCAAAGGCTGCTGTCTCTGGCTTTAAAGTCTGATCAATTATGTCAAAGTACATGAAGCTCTAAGGATATCATATGATCGCCACACAAATTGTCTGCTAAGTGTGATATTTTCACTCTAAGCTGCACATGCTCTTAAATTAATGTTGGCATCCTTTTATATCTTGGGTTTTATTGTACTTTATAATATCAGGTATTGAAACTTAACCCTGTTTTAGACCAAATGGGTACAAAGTCAGAATTTCACATAGTTTGGAGCTATATATTACATGTTCCTAATTTGCCATGTAAAATATTCGAAACAGTCTTTTGTCAGGTTTGAAAGCACAGGTCTCTTAAGAGCGTCATTATTTAAATTGCTATAATTATTTTTATCTGAAATTCTTGTACACCTTATAAGCCTACCTTCTTAATTAACTCTGAAAGTCAACATGAGCCCAAAACCAGTCTCTCACTTGAATTAGCAGGTCAGTATAAACTGCTTAATTGCACCACAACCCTTCTGCAAAGTAACAGAAACTAAAAAAGGAAATGTAAAATCAACCAACAGTTGTTACCCCAAAAAACAAATTTATTATGCTGCAAAAATCAGCAGGGGAACACCTGTTATACAAAAAAAAAAGGCAGCAAACATTGGAGAAAGAAATATTCAGAGGGGTGGGAGAACAAGAAAAAGTAAGTGAAGATATAAGGCCATGTCTAAGCCTGCATAAATTCCTATTTTCTCTTTTGAATAATAACAGTTTCATTCTGGAGTGAAAAATGGGGAAGGCTTGGGTAAGTGGTGAAACTTTTAAATCTGTGGTTCCATGCTGGCAGAGTGGGAATAAATTACTTTGTCAGAGTCAAACTGTGGAGCCACAGCTATGTTTGTCAAAGTGGGAAGTGTTGGAAATGCCTCCAACTCCCAGCTAAATGTCAGGTCCCTCTGCTAATGTGTCATATAACTACCTGCCATCATTAGCCATCATGTAGATATCAGTATTAGCCCAGCAAATGTAAGATAACTTAAGTATTTTGACATGACTGGATTCTCTTTTTCAGATGAGATTACATGTTAAAACAATTTGGGATTAAGCAGAGCTCTGACAAATGAAGGGAGCCGGGTTATTTCTGGAGGGAAACTGGTGAAAGCATGACTGTCAGTACATTTCATCCTTCTGTTTTTTTGGGTTATCTTCCTTCTTCATCTCTGCAGCATTCATGCTGTGGGTCTCTTCATCTATTAACATTTAAACAGATCTCCTTTACCACTTGTCTGGTCATATAGTCAATATGAATTTACAGTGTATTTAATTATTTCATTCTGGGCAGGCATCAACATCTCCATGCCACTTTCTCCTCGACCTAATGAGATTGAAACCAAAGCTGAAGTATAATGGGATAAAGAAAACGTTTTTGAAAAGCTGCAAAGGCTGGAAGTCCACAGGGGAAATTGTTCACCATCTGCTTGCCTGTCAACAAAGCTTGGTATTTATCATCTATCACTTATCTTGGATTTTGTCTTCGTATGCAGAAATAGCTGTGAGATAACAGAGTACCTCAGTAGCATCAAATCTGATTTCAGTTCACAAAGGCTGCATGAAAACTTTTATATACCGGCATCTGTGGTCTTCCAATGGAAATTTTTCCTCCATGGTCTTTTAAAATGTGGCACGCTCACAGATGAGAGAAAATCAGTTAAATGTAGTTACACAAGTGCCAGCGTACAGATACAATTTACTACGCTTTTAAAGAGCAGAGTATATGTACAGTAGATTGCGCACAGACGTTACATGAGTAGAACGGGGAGGAGTAAAGGAAGTTCAGGAGACAGATTAAAAAATGAACAAGTACAAAGTCAACTGTGACAAGGGAATTAAATGGTAAGAAGAAAAATGTTGAACTTGCAGGCCAACACTCTCATAGGTCTACCCGAGGATTTCGATTGTGAAGGGGCCAAATGCTGGCAGGGCGTTGAGTGAAAAAGGAATCGAGGGGACACAGAGAAACAACCTGAGGAATGAATCAGAAACACTGCTTGGTTTCAGCGAAATAAACAGACACAGAGACAGATTGACAGCATTGATTACTCTTCCCTCATCCCAGAGTCCCGACATGGATCGTTGTCGAAGCAACAATGCAATCGCAGAGCAGACACAGTTGTAATTCTGCCCCATTCACTCCCAGCTAATCAGCCTCTGCCAGCTCCCCATCCATCAGCCTGTTGGGCTAGACGTGTGTGTGCGTGTGTGTGTGTGTGTGTGTTTGTGTGAAGTTGCACATTTGTAACACACTCCCCCACACAAAGGGGAAGTGTGGAAGACACATGGACAACACAAGGATATGTCCATGCACAGGGTCGTGGTAATCCACGTCTGATTTATTACTGCTGGGACAGAACATAACAGGAGATCCCGGCCTTAAGTCCGGCAATCAGCTGCCAGCTCTGCCAGGTGGAAGACAGCAGGACTGTGTGTGGCTGCGTGTGTTTGATGAGTAAAGCATCACACCTGATGTGCAACTACAGTCTTATCACAAGGCTGTGAATATGGATTTCAAAAAGGTTCAGATTGCTGTGTTGCAAAAATATGTAAAAATTAATAAAAACTAATCTCATTATATAAGATTTGTTTCACAGTAAACGAGAGAAAGCATATCAAATGTTGAAAATGAGACATGCCATCCACAAATGTTGGTTAAAACTAGTATCCAAAGAAGAGGATGTGCAGTAGGTGAAGAACATGAACCAGGAGCTCAAAGCTTGTTTAACAATGCCTGAGATGAATTGGAAAACTGTCTAATGGCCGTTTTCTTTCTGTTGAGTATATGAAGGGAGGACAGGAGGATATATAGAGACCATCAGGTATTTTGTTAACTGGTACAGTCTCAACCACCTACAGCTAAACATCTCAAAGACCTAGAAGATGGTTGTAAATTTCAGGAGAAGACAAATCCACTCCAGTTCCTGTCACCGTTGTGGGTTTTGATGGGAATTTTGCCAGTAGCTCCAGCACCTTGGTGATGCTGAGATCCTGAGATGAATGTGCTGAGCTCCTCTTGATCTGGAAAGCAGGCTTTGCAGGACTGGCCTGTCTGCATTCCAGGCCTTCCAAAATCTGAAAACATTTGTCTTATGAGAAGCACAACGCAACAAGAGACAGGACTGTTGAGCAGACAGAATCATAGATCAGAGAAGCTCCAACAACTGGTCTCGTCAGTCTTCCTCATCTATCACTTTCAATTTGTATCGTTATAGTAAACAGACTGGTGTAAGTTGATCTTTGCAGAGAAGCACTTGTTTGATGTGAAAAATATGATTTCTCCTGAAAAAGCAGGTGGTTGATCAAATAAAACTTCACAAACCAAACCTTAACACAAATAGATAGCAACTGTTAAACATTGCATACTGTAGAACTCAAAGCAATCCGATCAATACATGAAGAGAAGTTTGTAGCTGCTGTCATAATCTTTACTTTACTTCCAGTCTTCAATCATATTCTGTTATTTAGCCTGGCTTGACTTCACTTATGCGGTCACCTTATGGGCTGAAATCATATAGTCGAGCCACACAAAATAGGCTACTTCCATTTCCAATATCCACTTGATCCACAAATTCACAGGATGGAAGGGATACAGTGATAGTTTGGGTTAATCATTACAGCTGATCCAGCTCTGTGCTGGAACTACTTACTGTGTAAATGATGTACCAGACTTAATTTCAGAGACCCAGTATGGCCAGAGAACAATACTTTCTGATTACCACAGCTAGTCCATTATTGGAGGACTTTTAAGGTTGTCTAGAGCTATGATGACTGGGATCCTGAAGGTAATACATGTGCCAGATTAGAATCCATTCATCCAATGGCATACATGTTAGGTGTAAAAGTGGTACACTGTAAAAGTCACTACAGGTGGTTTTAACTCGAGGGACTCTTACGGTAACAAAACTATTATGCTGTGGCTTTATTGTAAGTAGATTCTAGTTTTGCTCCTCTGTCAAACAGGGTTTTTGGGTATAATTTTCAGCTGTGCGTCACGGCTTTGCAAGTCACGTCCATGCACGTCTATATTAGTGCATAGCAGCGTGGTCAAAAACACAGCGATTCCCAAAAAATGGAAATGGAACAGACCAACTGCATCGTTCAGAAAATGTTATATATAAAATGAATGAACACACAAGTTTATGCTATTCTTTTAATATAAGAAACATCAGGAACCTTATGGAAAATAAAATTAAATACAACCTGGAAGTAGCCTCATTTTTTGAGCTCCTTTTAAAAATCTCAGGTAAGTGTTTTAATGGGCTTTCACCTGCCTTTTAGCTTCCTAATAATTCAAAATTCTGCTCCTAACTTCTTCGAGCTAAAAACACTGATTTCTCCCGGAAGATATTTACTGCTCAAGTACTTAAACTGAATATCTCTCTCTGGTTTTAGTATCTTCTGATGCTTCCATTGCGGTGACTGGATTATTGACGCGTTCAATACAAATTAGAGCTAATGCCCTTATTGTGCACCATGTCCATCTGTGAGCATACTAAATAGGATAAAACATGATAGATACATTTTTT
>JAVQJG010267597.1:0-10278 GCA_036024015.1 Craterocephalus amniculus
ATAACAGAAACAACAAAAACTGATATATCTGCTGCTGACATGATCTTCCATACTTTTTTGATTAGTAGTGCATGGTGAATAGTATAAACTAAGTGTGTACATTTAAAAGGCTACCACAATAACTTAAGCTTTATTCATCAATATAACATGTGGTCACAAAAGAAAAAGGCTTTCTAAAAAACACACCCATAAATGTCAGTAAGTAAAGTATTTCAGTGTTGTTTACCACAACACAGAATGGCAGTTTGCTTACTTGAGGAAGCGGCTGAGGTACTGGCGACTGCATGGAGACCAGGAGAAGATACCATTATGACCCGCCAAAGTGGGTGACATGATGTTCCCCTCCGACTTCTTGCAAACATTGCCTTCCCCATCATGGACCATTCCAAAACTGGAGAATGAAGAAGTGCACAAACATTTGTCTTCCAATGACAAGTAATGGTTCAGCTCCATAATCTCTCTTTTTAACCAAAGTGTTTATAAAGCAGAAACTGATATACGGCATTCATGCAGTTAGAAACCTCATCATCAACCTGTGAATCATTTCTGAAATATTTAGAAACATCTTTCTCGCTCATTCTTAAGGTTTAGCTTGCAGATTGCATTACTCACTTTACAAGTTTGTAGAAATGTGTGTTTGAAAAGTTTAAGCACATTTCATAGAAGGATATTTTTCAAATGCAAAGAAGCCATTACAAGCAGTGTTCCTGAAAACAGAATAACCAGTGCATCATTTTATGCAACATGGTTTAGTGGTTCTGCTCACAGGATAAGAGCTTTTAGCCATTTTTTCTTGGCATCTGGGTGAAAACAGTGTGCAACAGTGTTTATGCTCACCTAAAAACATGTTTGACAAAAAATCAGCTTGAAGGCAATAATACAGTTGCAGCATTCCACATCTTCAGTGCTTGACATGTAGGGGTTCAATCCTCATTACTTCATTGGTAAGTATGCATCAGCTTGAAAATGATGTGGCAAATTACACTTGTTTCCTCTGAAAGCATGCTCATTGCTAAGTAAATTACAGAAAGAGATACACACACCGTACTAGGGATGGGCATAATCAATCGATGATTGATTAATCAATCGTTAATATTTGAATCAATTACATTATCTTTTAATCGATTAATCGAAAGCATCTTTAGACTGGTGCTAAAGTTGTGGGTAAGCGGATATTTTCCAGTGCAACCATTGAATGAATCCCAATTAACTGCCAAAAGAATCATTCATATAGTCACAAAAACTTAAATAAGGAAAAACACTAGTTTTTTTTCTACTCTCATTTAAATATAAGCAATAGATATTGAAATTTAATATAGAAATATTAATGATTAATCGATAATCAATCGTTAATTCTCCTGATAATTGATTAAGACAATTTAATTGAATGCCCATCCCTACACCGTACCATCTGACTATTTCATCTGCAGCGGACATTGTTTTCCTGTGTCACATCTCTGCACATTCAGGAGGTCTTTGCAGTACAGCTTCCCCTGCAACTGCTTGTTGGTCTTACAGTAGAGTGAACACTTCTGTGAGTTATGGTATTTTAAACAAAAGTGAATCAGTCAGCTGAATTTACAGGTTGCAGACACAATTATTGGAAAATGAAAAATAACTTGACATAACCTTCACATTTCCCCCTCCTCTTTCTTGTTTGTTAGTTTTTTTTCGTCATGAGAGATAATGAAAACCTTACTTGTGTCCTGATTCATGGGCGATGGTAAATGCCAGACCCAGGCCGGTGTCTTCATTAACGGTACAGCTCCGGTACTTGCTGCACATTCCACTAATTGGAGCAAAGCCTGCAAACCCAGCGTTGTACATTCTCAATGTTACATCACATCTCAAACATGTGTGTACTCAACAGCTTTTTTGAAACTCCTACTCTTTACTTCTGTGGTGCAATGATCTAAGCTCAAAAGATACAATCTTAATCTAAACTAAACCGTGTGAGAAATATCAAACAGCGTTGGATAACAAAGAGTGGAAATCTCTCCATATGTTGAACTATGGGACCATTTGGGAACAACCTCAAATCCTCCTTTGATTTAAACTTTTAAAAAATCTCCCCCTGTCCGTGCATCCTTGACTTCTGATTAACTCCCTTTTCCTGGTCAGCTCCTTTTATGCCCCGCTTTGTCCACTCTTCTTCTGTCTCTCCAAACACACATGCACAACACCCCTGGCTGTGACTCAATAGGGATAATACACATGAGGCCCGGCCTTAACGTTTTCGTCTCCGTGTCTCATGGAGTTTAGTCTTGTGTTTTGCTTAATTTACGACTTTAAGTCATTCGCTGTGGAGTTCAAAACCCCCTGAAGTAATGTTCTCATGTAAATAACTAATGTGAGTAATGATATTAAGCATAAGTAGGCAGATTGACTGTGAGAACATCTATTTAGTTCATATATCGTGTTAGGGAAAGAGGTAGGTCATATATTTTGTATCAGTTTTGAAATATGGGTGAAAACATTAAGGGATAGGGCTGTGAGGGAAAGGCAAATAAACAGTGTTATATAATTACTGGTCGGAATACAAACTGCTATGTTACCTAGCACCTTTGTGAATTAGCACTAGCACATGTTTTTAATGTACATGTGCACACACACACACACACATGCATGCACCTTTGAACTAGGGTGTCATAGCAAGTATTAGGGCTAATGCTAGCCTGGACACTGAAGTCAAAACTGTGTGTTTGTTTGTGGGTGGGTGGGTGTCACCAAATGACTTTTCTCACAGCATAGAGAACAAAGCATTAGCAGGAACATTAACATAAAATAATTGGGTGTTTTCTTTTATTGTTTGTTTGTGATTTCATTTTAAGCGAAAATGTTGTGTCTGTTTCCATTTTACAGAATATATCTACATACCTTTTTTTTCAGTTAAGTGTGCATTAAACACAAATGAATATGCCGTAGATTTGCCCTTCTGATATTGCTTTTCTAATAGTTTTGCATCTACATCTGAACTTCGTGTTTTCATACAGAAATGTGACGCTTGAGCAGGAAAGCTGCAGACATTTTTAAACATCTGATTTGGTTGGTGTCATCTCAGGTCACTCGGTGTGACAGAGAACTGAAGCACCTTCCCGGACTGGCTGGTTACACAGTGTAGCATGGAAAATAAGTTATCAAAACTATTAAACTGGTTTAAAAGACTCAGAGTGCTGAGCAAGAGCCTTTTTTATTCACACCGTCTTATTTGCATCTTCTAAATGCAAACAGTGTTGGAAAGTCAACTTTGCAGTGATACAATGAAACTGACATCAAACAGTGAACACTATGTGACTTTATTAAAGCAAAAGATACATATCCTAACCTAACTTCCCAATGTATTGTTGGGTCTGCTGGGAGTCTGTTTTCAGTCCCAGATTTTTGTGTGTTCTGTACTGCCACCTCATCTTTTAGCAGCTCAGCATTAAAACAGACAAACCTACCAAGAGTATCACAGGGTTCATTCTTCCAAGAGCAGATGTCGAGTCCTGTGAGGAGGATGGCGTGGTCATGGTGCCGGCCCTCTCTGCCTCCGAGAGTTGACTGCCAGTGGCAGAAGCTGTTCAGTGTGTGATCAGCATGGTGGCTGATCACCAAGCCATTCTGCGAGATGAGACAGATAAAGAAGAAGAAGAAAAATGGCAGCACTATCTGCACAAAACAAAGGCAGATTTATGCCCTCACATTTATAGGGAATTTTTTGAATTCTTTCCTGAGCTTAACTACTAGTTTAGTTTTTTAACATCGAATTACACTTAATGCTTGTTTCAGTTGGTGGACTTATTAGATGAAGGTGGTAGGAGAAGTTACTCAATTTTATGTAGTTAATACTCATATTTAGCTTCTCCTATAGATGGATGACAAAAGCCTTGATGCTTATTCTTAAGCCACTTGTTCCTGTCGCTTATTCTGTCTGTCCAACTCTACCACTCTGAGAATTTTTAACCGAAGTCTAGAAAGGTTGAAAGTACAAATATATTTACAAAGCACTCTAAAAACCTTTAATAGTTACAACTGATTTCTGAGAGACCTACATTTCTGAGAGACCTACATCATGAGGTGTAAAAACAATTAATAAGGCTGATCATTTCATCCTCTCTATGTCTGAAGCAACATAAATAATACATAACTATGTGTATGAGGCAGAGGTTTGTCTGACACTGACTGTTTTGCGCAGCCGTCAAGATTCTCACCTGCTCTTCATCCAAAAGGACGATTCCCACTATAACTATGTTGATATTTCCTCCTATTGTGCCATCTTTAAAAAGAGTGGAGACCTACAGCAGAGAACACATAAACACACATCATTACATTGTATTATACAATTGTTTACTTAAATGCTTAATAGAACTGGCCCACCACTATTATTAACAGGTTGTTAAACAGAACATCTTACATAGATCAGTTTCATTTAATGTGCAACGTCAGTTATTTTAGTCCATGTAACTCTTTAATTTTCAACACAATGGACATTTGGTACAATGTCACCATAACCAAGAAGGAGTAAAACAAGTCGTCCCCTGGTGTGGGATTATACAATTTTCTTTATTTGTGAATAAATCTAATTAATTTTATTTTGTAATTTTAATGGGAAATAAAGGAGTGATTTTATCAATTAGAATATAGGTATTTATAATTTTTTTCAAAAGATCATTCACAAGCTTTTCAAGAACCTTTGCCAACATGCAGAGTTTGAAAACAGCTCTGTGGTTATTCAGTCCAGTTTAATTCTCACCACCTGATAAGGGGAGTACAAAAGCTCTATACCAAACATTTGGAATACAATGATGTTTTATGGACATTTTAAATGTGCTTTATGCGTCACTGATTCAGGAAAAGTATCTGCAGCCTAAATTAAAAGTAAGGTGGATAGTTGCCTGAATTTATGGACCTGGATAGTTTTGGACATCCATGACAGATAATTGATTAAAGGACAATTTGAAGCAAAATGCCGGTTGAGACAATTAAGCATCTCAGATTGATTCAACACATGATAGAACTTATGTTTGATTGAGGAAGCAACAACAATGAGAGTTGCAACAAAAATGTAGGGTTAATTGCACAGTATGAGACAATACTCAAGTTTAGCTTTTGTAATGGAAATAACACAACAACTGTATAATTGACTAAATTGCAGATATGCCCCCCATCGGACACACACACACACATTCTCTCTCTCTCTCACACAGACACACACACACACACACACACACACATAGGGGGCCATGTAATTTGTGTGTTTATATAAAGCTCCAACTCAGTGAGAGCCCCCAGAAGTATGTTCAAAGCTTTAAGAGGTTTAACTGGCTTTAGTTACTGAAAACAAATCTTATAACACAAAACTTACCATGTAAAATGAAATTCTCACTGCACTCAAAAGGTAAGACCGACACAACAAATTAATCTCAATGCACATGCTTGAGAAAAACACAAAACAAAAATCAAACATGCAAAGTCTTTTTGATGGTGTCATGAAGGTCTGAGAAGCACAACTGCTGTTTCCAATCCAGTTTCTTGTACAAACACCCAATAACTCATAACATTGCGGGCTTTGAAAGTGAACCCACAGTCATTTGTTTATGTTTGCTATCTATATGTCTCAGGCCATGTGAATAGATCAGGTGCAACTCTCAAAACCTTGTTTTTCCTTTCCCATACTCATCTGTGTCTTATGCTCATGTTTGGTCTTTCTTTGCACCGAATCATGAGAAGACGCACAGCTGTGACTTGTGAACAAACTCAACAGGTCAAAAAGACAATCAAAGCTACCAACTGATACAAAGTGACCCTGGAACCGAACTGTTTGACAAAGTGTCAGCTTTGCACATACTGATCTGATCAAAAGACATCTAGTGAATCACCATGTTTTTACGGCAACATAGAGGAAACAATCAGTTTCCATGGAGCTTCATTGCTTTGAGGTTAATTATCTGTGGCATGTTTTAACAAAGTTGATAATTACTGAATGTTACTGAGATTTCTTTATAGACCACATTAGGTAAAACATAAATCTATCCAAAAAACAGTTGCATTTTCAAGAAATATCACATGACCTTTTATAACATTTAAGAGCTGGCAGGTGGAGTAGAGGACTGGGTATTTTCTGTTCAACTCCAAAGGCTATTTAGGCGACTCATCCACAAACATTCAGGTTGGCTTAAACTGGGTATCTACTAAACAGAGCAAAGTTTTCAAAATAGATGGATTATCTTTGGATTTGTCAGTCAGTCTTTAAGTGGCAACATGAGCGTGACAAAATCCGCTTACAGATCATCTGAGAAGAGTGTGTGGACGCTGTCGAGCGTGGCACCGATGATCTCACTCACACGTATCAGTTTCATGTTGTTATATGTGCTCTTTGATAACTTAGTCTGGGGGGACATGGTTATCAGCTTACTAAGCCGTAAGCTGTGGCCCACCTCATCTGATGTTACATTATGTGCAATAACATAACATGTAGGTAAGTAGAGAGCCCTGATAATGATAATGTCATCATAGTAGGAGATGAACATTTACAGGAATTGCCAACCGGGCTACATGAACCTTGCAAAAAGTGATTGTGGACATTCATCTTACAAGTCCTAAGAGCTTAAAAAAGAACAACCATTTCAAACTGATACTGTTTGGATGAATGTTAAAATTACTTCCTGAATCAGAGAAAAAAAGGATATTTTCCTTGTTTCAAGCTCTTCAAACCCACATAACTTGGATAATTGAAAATCCACACCAGCACTTATCAAAGAAACTCCAACCATTAGGTCTTTTATGTACCAATATTAAAGTTATTGAGCAGGCATTCAGGGTGAAGATGTGGCTATGAGGGATGGCCACAACTATAACTGTTGCTGTTTAACTTGTTTGTCCAGCTTCATAACCTAGCCTAACGTTAGCATGTCAACCTGCACACATGCAGCACGCAGCAGAAACAAGTACGCCGATCTTTCTTACCATATTAAGCACGGTAAGTACATATGTGGTGATGTTCTCATGGCCATGGTTGTCCATCATTTGTCTGTCCACAACCACCAGTGTCTCCACGTTGAGCTTTTGATTGACCTGATTCTTCATCAACGCAGCCCGTTTGTTCCTGGGGATGAACTTGTACTCATCTGGGAGGATAAAAGCGTCATCCTCTGGTGGTTTGGGCATATCTGTAAACACAGATCAAGGCACATAAAATAAGAATGAATGAATAAAGGAAGATGTTTTTGAAGGCTAAATATGCATTCAGTAATCTGGCTGAAACATCTTGCAATGTGTTGTGGTTACAAAGTGAGTACGTTTCAAGCTAAATGGCCACATTTGCTTGTGCATGTTTCTAGCAAGGTCCTGACAAGCATCCTGGATGATTTATTCAACTCTAAATTTTGTGACCTGATATCATAATAAACTACCCAATGAGCTTTTTTTTCTGTTGTTGACTCTGGCAGCCCCGGTGTTATGCTACCATCAAATAAAAGAGTGAATTCCCAGTATGTGCTGTGCGTAAGCTGCAGCTACAGGAAGCCGCAATATAGGCAACAACATCCAACAATGTGAAAGACTTACAACCTGGAAGCATAAGTTAGATAATAGAGGTCGTTTACCATTTCTGCTCTGTTTCAATCACAAAAGCAAACTTTGGTAATGTAGGAAGATAAAAAAAATGACCTAAAATGAGGTCAGTGTGTCAGAGAAAAGTTTTTCCCCTGTGGAAAAGCTGCTTGGTAAACAATATAAGCTTTTGTGCGGCGCTATCAGTCAACATCCGAGACACGCAGACTCAAACGCAGCTCTGCTCTGTCCTCAACACATCTTTTGAAAACTGTGGTATTAAAAACACCCTAATAAAATTAACTTTGTACTCTAACAAAGGGCCCAGAGTACGATGTGCCACAGTTCACTGTAGTCTGCATTATAAACCCAAATCTTCACTTGCCTGTTTCCAGGTTATCAAAACACCTTTCACTGCCTTGCTGAGCTAAACTACAAAAGCAGGGAAGTTTGCTTACACAGGCAGAAAGCAGGTGAGTGACCAAAGTGTCGGTAGACTAAAACACCACACAGGTGTTCGGTGATGTCACCTGGTGGAAATGTAAACAGCCATGTGTTTTCACAAGGGCCTGACAGCTGGGATTCTGCAGGGTTACAGCGGTACCAGGCCTATCCCTGCCTTTCTCTCTTTCAAATGACCCCTGTGACACAAGCAATGTGAACCGATCGTGTGGTAATTTCTTGAGAACAAACACTTGTCACAGTGCAAAGTGAATATAAATAATTTCCTCCTTAACCTTTAACAGGTTAAGTCACTAATGAAGTCAACCGAAACTGCCAATGTAAACTGCGATTATTTTCTTCATTTGTCATAATGAGAGATGTGACGAAAGTTTCCTCCGAATGCAGCATTCTCAGAGGCACAGCTATAAAGAAAGCCCACTCTCACTTTCACATTATGATGGTGTTTAAATGTTTAAATGCTCTCCAAGTCGGGAAAGCTACATGATGAAACGTGCAGATCGCTTTTTGGGCATGCGATGCTGTTTTTAATCTTCAACACTAGAAAGGTGCTAATGATGTGTTAACAGCCACAAGTCAACACAGCTCTGCAGCTTTTAATGAAGCGTTGCACTGTAGGAATGACAGCACAAGTACAGAGTGTTTTTAAATGTTTGCTGCACTCATATGATGGCATTAACATTCTTAAAGGGACAATCAAATGAAAACAAGAACATGTGTTTTATGTGGTTTGTTTAATGTTCCCTTTACACAAGCAATCCCATCCCTGTGAGGTTGGCCACTAACATGGTTAAACAAAAATGTCAACAAATCTATTTAATGTCATATATCGTCTCTTTTCCTTGTGGGTGAAATTATTAGTGATTTGATCCTTATTCAGCATGTGACTATAATTTGAGGTCAAAGGACTAACATGGTTAAATCTGGAATTCTGATAATATTATGGCAAGGTGAGAGGTATGTCTTTTCTGTTTCATATTTATATTCATATTTATATTTATGTAGGCACCGTCAAATCACAACAAATTCCTTGTAATGAAAATTACTTGGCAATAAATCTCATTCTGATTCTGATTCTGATGTCTACATGGGAATATCCTTTTTTTTTAGGAGTCGGGGAAAAAGCAAATATCACTACTAGACTATCATCAGGACAAAAGATATTTGTAATATGATTTACTGGAAGAATCCATGTGACTGACTCTAGTCTCATGTTAAAAACTGACCTACATTATCAGTGCAGAGAAAGAGAGAACATTACTTCTCTTCCATATCTCTGCATGTCCTTTCATAGTTTATCTAATGGGTGCATCGGGACAGGCAGCAGAAAGGTTTATACATCCAAACATGCTGAGATGAGTGTGCAGGGGAGGTTTAGGATGAGAAATTGCCCTTACATACATTTCTTTCTTCTCCCACAGAAGTGTTGCTTCTCCTTCTCCCCGTGTCTGTAATCTCTGCGGTGGCGTCCGCTGTCCTGATGTTTCAGTCGCTCTCCATGACTAGTGCTGTTATTATTGTCATGGTGATGATATTTGATGTCGCTTCGCTGTTCTTGGAGATGCCCGTTTTGATCTTCACTGTCTGCGTCATGTGCTGAGTCCACCTTTGAAGGGAAGTATTTGTGTGGTTTGTGATGAGAGGCATCGGTGGATCTCTTCTGTCGCCTTTGCTTTGTTAAAAAGTCCCCGTCACTCTTGTACAGGATGTGCGGTTGGTGACTGGCTGGCATGGGGAAGCTCTCCATCTCTGCCAGGCTGCGTAACACTGGTCTGAGGAAGTAGTCTGCATCCTGCGTTCGAATCAAAGCTGACTAGAGGCGAAACAAAAAGTCAGATTAGCTTTGCAGCACTTGCTCTGTGGTTTAATTATCCAGAAAACGATATGCGCTCAGTGCTAAAGTGTCACCCAGAAGAAAAAGAAAAAAACAACAGATTTTTATTACATATAAAAATGTTTGACTCAAATGTTTACATGTACTTATTTTGCTCCAATTGTGTCATACATTTCTTCAAAGTTGTGCCTGAGGAGAAGACATCGTTCAAGCCCAACACATGAAGAGCTGCCCCTTCACTTAAAGTAGCCTGAAGGACTCTCGTCTCATAAAAGCTACCAAACCATTATTCTCTTCAGCTATTTATTGAGCTTTCCAACCTGTCAGCTATTAGTCAAAATCTGACCCTTGGTCATTGCAACCCTGTGGGGGGGGGGGGGGGCGGGGGGGGGGGGGGGGGGGGGGGGGGGGGGGGGGGGGGGGGGGGGGGGGGGGGGGGGGGGGGGGGG
>JAVQJG010267599.1:0-17883 GCA_036024015.1 Craterocephalus amniculus
AAATGTCAAAGAAGTTTAGTAAGTTATAGGGACTACCCGATTTCACGTCCGGCTAGCTTAGTTAGCAATAGCGGCTATTTTTTTTAGCTTTTGTGTGACGCTTTTTCTTCCCCTTTCTAAGGGGTTTAACTTTCATAATTTGACTCCGGATCACTAGGGGAACGCTATTACTGGCTGATCGGAGTCTGGACGTTCCAAAAATTAACCGGGCAGAGAAAGAGCGTCCCGCCAATGCTAAAAAACTAGCCGCTTTCGCTAACTAAAATGCCCTGGACTCGTACATATGCGCACTCAATGAGTCATTAATTGTAATGAAAATACCACTTTTACCACATACTATACCACGTAGAAAACCATTTTTCTCAGAAAGATTAAAATATTATCAGGTATAGTTCCTTTAATGTCAGAAATTCTGTTTTGGACCCTTCTTTGTGCACTTTCTCCAGACTCCATTTCCATTAAACGTGAGAAGAAACTGTTTTCTTTGCAACAACTTATTTTGTCTCATGATCAGGATTTTAAATACTACAACTGACAGTGACATCTGCTCCAGTGTGGAAACTTTTACTGTAAATGAGGCGTATCGCTCTGCTGTCGCGTGCACAACATCGGGTGGTACTACATCATGGATTCACACTGTCAAAACATTGCAATTCAGTTTTTGGTGGCTTTTTTATTCCTATCTAAATCCATCTGAGTATGTTTATTTATTTGCATATATATTTTTTCTTGTTCTGTTCTTATGTTTTGCTATGGTAACTACTTTTGTAATTATGCAAGTAATGCTTTGCATGACTCAAAATGTTGAGTTGCCAACAAAAAGGAGACTATCAGAAAAGCTCTTCTATTTCTACTGAGAAGGAGAAGTTGTCTGGCCCCAGACTAGTAAACAAACATCAAATTAAATGCAGCAGGGCATTTTCACTAAGATGTAAAATTGTTATGTGATGTTTGAGAAAGCAGGCTGGTCTAACCTGCAGGTCCCAGTCCCTGGTGGCTGGCATCTGAGTCAAGCTCCCCTCTCGATGCAAACAACAGCAAACATCCATCCATCCACTTTCACCGCCTGCTATTGCTGCACAGTGTCATCAAAGGGCTGTAACATTTCCAAGCTCACGCTGCATGCAAGAAAAGTTTCAACCTTGATGGCTTAGCATCAAATGAACAAATATTCACCTTCAAAAGCTGTAAAAGGATAACTCATTTTCATAAATCATATAGTTCTTACAGCGGTTGGTAAAATAAAGATTCAGTTCTATTTAAGCCAATGTCTTGAATCACGGCACATTTAGCTGTTTTATAAAGCAGTACACACAATTGATTGAATCTGATTTATCTGGGTTTAATCTTCACCTTCTCAAATGACTTGAATACAAATAATAAAGATTTGTCTCTAAAGTAAAAAACGATCAAACAAATGAAAATATAAGTACATTCTACACATTGAGGCTTATTTGTTAGTGATAAATGATTCATTAGCAGTGGTAAAATGGCAACGTGAGTGTTTGCTATGTGCATACTGTCAGTGGTTGCTGCTACTGCCCGGCAGCAATCATGCCGTGAGGTTGACAGGACAGAGGGTAGAGCTGCCTTTTATGAAATCACACAGTCATTTGCCACTGCTGTCTGAACAGATGATGGCTACAGGTTTATCAGCTTCCTGCTGGGTCTCACAGTGGTCTCTGTCTGAAAGCCCCGAAGGCACATGCAAACCCATGTGGGATGAGCTGTATTAATCACTAGCCAGTTTCAGAATACACAGACAACAGTTCACACAGCCCTGCGCCCCTTGTCCAAATGCTGCATTGTAGCTCTATGCTGATTAAGGAACTGAAATAATCTTGAAAAGTTTTCCTTCTCAGCCAGGCCTCTACAGCCAGATGCCCTGTCAGTATTAACCTGGCATCTTGTTTTTCAGCTGATTTGTCCCTAATTCTCGCCTGCATTTGGTTCACTATTTGAAGTACTCCCTCACAGAATAAACCCAAACACTTTTCCATGAAAAGCATTTGGGTACTAAAAAGTTCAGATGAATTTATTTAGTTTAGTTTACAATTACAATATTGAAAAGAATCAATTTTTGCTTTGTAAATCTGGACCTTAATGAAATGATATGAAATGAAATGAAAAATACTTTATTAATCCCATAGGGAAATTCAACAACCCAACCAATAACCTAAATATTTAAAGCTGGAATTGGTAATGCTGTAGCCCCCCCCCTCTTAAATACTCCATTCAAAGCCACACACCCCCATTCTCCCCAAACTTTGAACTGGCATTTCACACAGAGGGTGCGTTAGCGGGACGAGACATCAAAACATCAGATTGTTTTTTTCCATTCAGACCAAATGTCAGGCATTAGTCAGAGTTTTTAAAAGCTAGCAACTCTATGAGGTCCAATTTTGTTTGTTCCTTTATATGATTACATAATGTATTGACTGCTCTCAGGATGAAAGGACCATTTCACCTACTATTTCATTTTACAACAGTGCCCTGTGGCCTGTGGGAAGTAACAGGTTCAGCTCCCCCTAGTAGCCAGAAATTATACAGCATCACTTTAATAGATTTTAACAGTAGCCAAACAAATCAAGAAACAAATGAGGCTTTCATAACAAGTAAATAATTTCTATTGCATCTCATCATTATTACTTATCAAACTCTTATATATTGTTTTCATGCACTCCATTCTCTCCACACCGTTTGGTGATTTCCATTTATATTGCTACTTAATGCTCTCTGTGGCCCATGGTGAGGTTACTTCAGGGAGCTCCCTTGACACAATACACATGCCTTTCACTGGGCCAACAGTGCTGACATGTGTACCAAAATTACTCCTCACGGGTTAACTGAATGTCAGTAAAATGTTAGGTCAGAGGAGGAGAATTATGTGAGGATGAGTGTGTTTAAAGATAGGAGATAGAAGGGAGATAAATTATCTTGGTCACAGTAGATTTTTATTTTAATCAGTGTCAGAGTTACCAGTGAGGCACTAAAATGGGAATTTTTCATACCAGCTATACTGTAAAACTACTGTAAAACCAGAACTAGTTGTTTCTGAGGGAGCCAAACATAATAACTTCCGGGTAGTGCCCAAGGTAGACTACACAGATCTCCAGCACCATGGCCTCAGCCAAGGTTATTTTCTAGGGGAGTTTTGGGTGCCCTTCAATCAGTCTCAGGCATCCTCCAAATTTTTGTCACAAAGCCATCAACAGAACTTGCTATTTTCTTCCTTCAGTTAAAATGAAATATTGTGCAGACGTCTTTAAATGTGATTCTGTTTCATATCTGTAATATTTTCTGATAATCAGTGAACATTTAGGATCCAATTAAACCAATTAAACTGAGTCCAAATATCCCTAAACAGATGCTTTCCCAGGCCCACAGCTTTTGAGTGAGGAAAATGACTGGCACCTTCACAGTTTGGACATAAGTTGACATTTGGCAGCAGACATCATTGTAATGAAATACATCAAGTGTTCTTGGTATTCAGTTGTATTGTTTAGTGTTCAGTAGTATAGCTACATATTATTGAATGGTTATTCACTTATATTTCATATTTTTTACCGATGAATGCTTTTTAATTTTATTAACTTAAAAGGCAAATAATCATTGTGTTCTTGAGTAAAATGTTTTAACATCTAAAATAAAATCTCCTTGATTCATTTTGGGATTTGATGTGAACATACATGTTTAGCATTCAGTTATGACGAGTACAGATAAATTGATATATAATTTTAAGTTTTTTTTTCCTGCAGTTTGGTTTAAAAAGTGCTGTCTTGATATTGGAATTCAGGGTCTGCAGAGACAAAATAAAGCCTCTGAGAAAGTTTCTATTTGTCTGAGACAACAGAATACTCTGACCATTGTCTGAACAGTAATGACTCATAAGTACTTTACTGCACCAAACCTAATTCAAGTTGAACAAAAATATCCATTAAGACTTGAACAAGTGCTCCCATACAAGTTTGTCTTGGTCTTAATCAAATCATTCTGACTTTTTGTACTGTGCAATTCACCCTGTGTTTACATAATTATGCTACAGTGAAATCACTGGTGGTCCCTGAATACAAAATGCACATTTGAAGGAATTTTAAGGAGAAATCTTTAAGATAAAAACTAATTCTGTCTCGGCCAGTGGAGGATCACTGTCTCTGTGTGGATTGTGTGAAAGATTTCTGTGGCTGTCTCCTAGCCAGAGTCTGATTTGAGAGAATGATGATTCTCTTCTAAAAATATCCCAGAGTTTATGTGTGAGACTATTTGGGGGAAAAATAAAGATTGCTTGTTAATCAGCAAAAGAGCATCTCAGCAGTTGTTTTCCTTTCACTGTGTCACAGCCGATAGAATAAAAGTATGTAATTACACTTTGTGCCATGGTTATTGTCACTACGTAATAACTGCTGTGTAACTGTGATGGCCAGCTGATAGATAAATAAGCTAATGTGTGTGTGTGTGTGTGTTTGTGTGTGCATGTATGTGTGTATGCTGAAAGCTTTCACCGGACTTTTAAAGTCACTTTAGGAAATGTGATTTTTGAAGCATTAACTGTGCAAGGTATTTACATTATATTTGAGTCCTATATGAGTCATAACCATTGGTTAAAAATGAAACTTGTTTTATGCTTGTTAGTAATTCATGTGAAGTTGCAACTGCTGTATTGTAATAAACAAATCACTTGTAAAGTAATCACATTTATGGTCACCAGCAGACACAAAAACATTTAACAGCTATTACTGTAAGGCTAAAATGTGTAGTCACAAGATTTTATACTGAGCAAACATTGACCAGATTACGCTCTTGCTGCTGTCACAGACTCATGTAGATGTACTGTCTTGTGAATTTAGCCAGTGTACCTAGATGTACCTGGATTGCATAGTTTGAAATCCAACAACTGGATGGAGAATATGCACAGGTCAAGTTGAAAACAACAATTTTCTTCATTTTTTATTTTCTTCATTTGCAACCCACAGCGCAGTCCTGTGGGGTGCATGAGTGGGAGAGTGTGAATAGTTTTAATTGCATTTGGCCAATTAAGATCCAAACTCTTTCAGTTGAGGCTGAATGTCAGAAGTGTTCTTCTGTGTCCTGAACAGTCAGCTGATGTTTTAGTCCACTGAGGGGCAAGGTGAAAACTCTCATTACAGTCAATGACACCATTAATCTGTGTTTTAGAACGATGCCTGAACCAAGAGGTCATAAAACTGTGTAAAGTTTCTAAAGACCTAAATTACTGTCACTGAAAACTCAATTGTGTGTGTGTTTGTGTGCGTGTGTGTGTGTGTGTGTGTGTGTGTGTGTGCGTGTGTGCGCGTGTGTGTGTGTGTGTGTGTGTGTGCATTGAGGTGCAAAAAATTTTCAAATGTCTTTCATGTAATGCTTGCTACAGCCTTTTGTAGATGGATGAGAGCAGAGCTCAGGCAGACTGAAAGAGCCATTATTTAACTAAAATTAGACCAAAGAGAGGAGGACACGGTAAAAATAGCAGTGTCTTTTTAAAAAAAAACTTATTCAAGCAGAGCTATTTCTGTCTCATTTCTTCATACTGACTCTGACAAGTCATTATTTGGAGCCATTACTCCTTTATGTTTTGGCAGATGGGTCTTTGGCACCGCTACTCAAAGTAATGTGCAAGATTCATCTCCACATCAGCTCAGGGCTGATGTACTTTTCTGGGAAAACTCCAAAGAACCAGAGCAGTGGGCCCCATTAAGTTCTGTGTTTCATTCGTATGGCTGTTTTAACTTTAATTCATATTTATTTATCTATTCCTTTTTCTTAGTAATGTAATGTAATGTCTTAGTCAAAACACAAAAGTTTAATCGAACTAAGCAAAAACGGTAGGATGAATTTGTTGTCATTTTCCAGAATTTCATCTGGGAAGATATTTGCTGTTGATGTTAATAATCCTGCTAAAGACTTCAGTAATGGGCAGAATCCCTACAAGTCTGTATTCTTTCTACTGATGGTTCCCCAACTAATTAAGTTGTTATTTCAGGTTTGATTTATTGCCTCTCTAAATGTTTTCTTCTTGAACTTGGTTTGGATATTCTTTTGTAATAAAAATTCCCATTTAGGTTAATTAAGCAATAATCAGGTTCTTTTGTTTCTGATGGTCAAGTCATTATTATAGTATTACTATACTTTATAGTGGCTGTTCATATGCTCTTTTCATTCCATGACAGACATTACTATCTTTCAAGACCTCCTCAGGCTTATCATCTCATGCACAGCAGTTCCAATCAAAACACTTGGAAATGCTCTGAGCCCACATTGCCACCATGCAGCAGGTACCAGCTGATTCCATTTTTAGCTGTACATGAGGAGGTGTCATGGTGACCTCAGCCTCATGGTGCTGCAGCTTGCCTGGGGGAGCAGCTGGCAGGCAGAGATTGGGCTCAGCTGGCACTGCTGGATTGTCCTTGGGTGGGGCATAGGGATGGGAGGGTGTGATGCAAGTGACACCAGAACCAAGGTGATTGGGTTTTCCAGTGTCAAAGGCCAGGGTTGCCCTGTAACACTTTCTTCATGCAAGAAACACCTCTTGTGAATGTATGCTGACAGACTTGCACTTAATAAAATCAACTCACAAATAAGTTAATATATAGATTTTTTTTGATTAATCATTAAAGGAACTTAAGATGACTTTACAAAATCTGAGTCCATGTTGCCGAGACAGGCGCTGTGTGTAACTGCATCCACCAGCAAAGCAGCATGGAAGCACGCACAAACACTTTACAGACTGTCATTTCATATTGTTTTTTAGACTCACCAGATGCCGCCAATAAAGTCTTATTTATCTTCATAGTGTTACTTTTTCTTGAACTTAGAGTGGATACAGGTTGTTTGCTGGCTGCAGAAGCATCCATAAGTACCCTGATGAATCTGAGTCCACAGCGGTCATGTTCTTCCTGTCCAAGAGCTGTCTGGAATGTGCATACAGCGTCAATTTACATCACATCCCCACAAATGCGCAGGAAATTCAGGCGTCGAACTGCAGCGTATTATGTAGCACACAGCCTGTTCAAGGCAGCAGACAGATACGCAGCTGGCCTGGTTATTTTGAATTTTTTTTGCTTCACGCCCCATTAAATTTGAATAAACTGTAAATGCATGTGTAGTTTTTCACAACTCTTGCCTTAAGTCCCTTTATAAATAAATCTACATTAGAAAAGTTAGCTGCTCCTCACATATTTTAAAACTCATAAAATTGCCTGATTGGACAGGAACATTAACTTTATTCAGAGCTTTATTTGAGCTTTTCTCATTGCTTCATAACACATCACTATACTGTGTAATGAATAGTGAAATAATAAAAGTTATATTGTTCAAAGATCACTCAGCTGCATCTTTGTCATATGTCCTGCAGAGACTCTATTGGCCATTAACCCCAGGTAATCATCTTAACTTTCCAGCTGAAAATGTGCCAACTTTCTGCTAACTGTTTTCCAGTTGAGATATCTTAGTTTGGCTGCAATGGGAGTCCTCCTTCTTTTATAGCCTCATATGTTCCTCAGCCCATTGCCCTTTTCACACACAATTAGCGCTTCCGTTCCATTTCAGGCTCATTAGCAACACTTTTAGGTTTATTCCACTTCTTTTGGAATCTCAAAATGAGCTCAATTCAGCACATTTGTCTTTATGGTCGATCTGAGTGATGATAGAAAAGTTCACATCAGCAAGATTAATGTGATTATGATGTTCTTCTATCAACCTGTTCCAGAGTTTCTCCTCAATCTATTTACATAGATTTGTTTGTACTTTTTCACCATTAGTTGGGATCAGTAAGATAAATTCTCAAAATGTTTTACAAGTTCCCCTCAAACCATTATGATTTCTACAACCTCCTTTTTGTTTGGCTGAACATGAGCTTGTGAGTTGTCTATTGTTAAGCCTGTACCAGAGGCTAAATTGATATAGCATCTGAATCCAGATAATCTACAGATCAAAACTGAAAACATCCTCCAGTTACATACAGTTTTTGTCAGTTCTTTGTCTCATTTACCTATGGGCAAATGGCCAGAATTAGTGGACTGTCCAAACCAATTTATATGGCGCCTTCTAGTGAATATCAATGAATAAACTGATTAAAATCTATGAGCAAGTATATGTACTTATGTTAAACTGGTTATCTGCACTTTTAAGTTTAAGGTAAGATAAAAAGGAGTAGCAGCATGTCATTAAAGTGAAATTGTAGTTGCATTCTATAAATATTTTGTCAAATATTTTGATTGCCATCCAAATGAACAAAATTGCTCACTTTGTGAATATTCATTTTGTTTGTATGTGCACATAACAGAGTATTTTCTTACTTCTGTTCTATATTTAGATTTTCTGTTCTTGCAACATAAAACACTTTGGCCCAAATAACCCACATTTCATTCCTCTGTATATATCCAGAAGAAAGACAATGAAGTTCAGCTGTGTTGGATTAAGTTTAACCTGCAAGGTGACCACATTCTGTAAATGTTACAGCAGAGATGTTTGAAGTGTATGACGGATGAAAGAGTCGCCCGAACACAGACCAAAAAATGCCAGTGCTGCAATTTCAAAGTTCAGATGGTGTCACTTCACATGCAGAGATGTTTGTCAATTTAAACTCCACAACAAAAATGGTAGGAAAGTTGGCAGGTACTATGGATGCAGATGTACAGCAAGTAAGTGACTGTAAACATTTGTGTTTTTCTGTATTGACTGTTAATTTTGTTACATTCTGTACCTTTATGTCATCAGCAAACTGCATGATGAAGGTGAAGGATGAGGCTGATGATACTCAACTTTTACATATCTGCATCACAAATTAATTTACTTATTCATGTGAATTCTTTTAATTGATTTATTTATTTCAGAATTTTAAGTAGTTTGCCCAAGTTCAACAAATTCTGACACCCAAATAAGATATATTTCAAAAAGGAAAAGAGAGTAGTTTAGGTGCAATTTTTCCCTTTTCTGACACACCTTATCTAAATAAAATAAAGTTCTGCTTAGTGACTCACTAATTTGAAAGAGGTGTGTTGTAACAGGAAAACATTTTAAAAAATGTACAAAACTAGGCTCTTAAGAAGCTGAGCTGCTTACCCATGATTTGGGAGGAGTTATTCAGAAGTTATTTAAAGGGTTGCAATTTGCCAGTTGTACCACTTGATGGCAGCACATCACAATAATTGGACCTTTTGATCTAATTGAAAGGTGCGGAATGAAACAAAATGGAAAGTCAGTGACAAAAAAGCAAATGTAATTAAAAACTGTTTCTATTGGTATTTAGTCATTTTTATGATTAAATAATCAACAGCTGTGTTTTTATTCTCTTGAATGAGTCCTTTATATCTACTTGCCATGGATCAACATATACATGGCAGCTGTCATATCTGTCACCATTTTCAGTTGGTGTTTCTGAATTCACACTGAAGATTAAAAAACAGAAAGGCTTTTCTGATCCAAAATTACCTTTTAGTATGTATGGGACTGATCTTTAGCCCACTTCTTTAGCCAGTTTCTATTACTATTGCAGACTGTGTTTTTAGTCAGAGACAGCTGTTTGTGTTTTATCAGACAATGGAAGGCATATGTTTTTGGCCGTAAAAGTAAGAGATAGAGGACAATGGTAATACAATACACAAGCAAGGCCATCTGTGAGAATATGGATTTTTTTGATCATATGTACCCTGTCCTGAAATTTAGGTTTTGGATAGATACAGGTAAATTGCATTAGGTGCTTTCACTCATTTTCCATGATTTAACAAGATTCAAGAAGTCTTGATTAGTCAAATGTACTATGTTTACAGGGAAATTTAATTTTGATTCTATCCCTTCTCTCCAATGAAATAATATTTCAAAAAATACAAAAAATATATCACAATCTTATTATGTGAAAAAAAATCTTATCAATATGTTGCAATATGTTGTAACAACTTTGAACAATAGTGAGCTTTTTCCATGGGGTACTACGTCTTTGCCTCTTGGATGCCACAGGATAGGTAAGACCTCGCTGTTCTCAGCTCAGCCTCATTACCTCCTCTGCTGGAGATGTCTCCTGCTCTGACTGTGGCATAAAACATTGTTGTCTCTCTAACATCACTTTTAGTATAGTCCTGAATGCTGGTGTGGTGATAGTGGGCTTTTACATGTCGTAGTCTGTAGTTTTGAAGCAGTGCCAAAATGCTAAATAGTCTCCCTTTAGGCCTCACCCTGAAACTGAACTTGCTTAGGTACCTTTAACCATTGGCCTGCATGCTAGTGTTAGCCTAACAGTGATGTGATCAGAAGAACCAAGGTGCTGATGCAGAGAGGTCCGGCATGTTCCTTTATGAGTCCTGTGAACAAAGTGTAGTGTGTTGTATTCAATAGTCGGGAAGTGAATGTGTTGATGTATCTGGGGAAGTATGTACTTCAATTCCACATGGTTTAAAACTATGACCATGATGAGAAATTCATCTGGATGGATTGTTCATTGTTCACTAATAGCATTATACAGTTCAGTGCCTTGTCATTTTCACTATTCTTTGGAGGACATGTAAACACCAATCAACAAGATAGCAAGTTAAATCAGTGAGGGAGCTGTTGGCTGCATGTTAGTCCAGTCCACCACTATGAAATATAAAAAAAACACAGACACATTTATTCTAAATCTGTGCAAAGGCAAAAGACCACTTGACAGGTTAAGTGTTTCCATTTCTGCAAAAAAGGATTAAAAACCCTGTGCAGTCATGTTAGAGTGCTTGCATGTTGAAGTAAGAAGGCTAAAAGCCTCTAGTAACGCCACTAACATCTCAGATTGTGTATATACGGTATCAGGTTTATTTCCCACAATATTTAGCAACAGGGAGGACATTAACTATTACAAATAACAAATAAATAAACATCTTCTCCATATTATGTTTTTATTTGTATTAATATGCTAACTTATATATAAATGCCTGTATGTGGTCAGCAAAATATACATAAGTGAAGATTATCAAATGTTGATTTCCCTATTGGCAATGAACTCAGCAATAAAACTTCAACTTTCATCTGTTTTGTTTTTTCCAGAAAATCAAAAGAAATCCAAAGTTAAAACTATTGTATCTGTACTTTGTATGAAATGATGAATAATTGAGACTTCAGACTATTTATTGCAAGAAGAAACAGGGATAGCTTTGTGATGCAACATTCAAGAAAGTTTAATGTTCAATGCACTTAACGCAATTCAGAGCTGAATTAAATATTTACAGGCATCACTTTGTCTTTTATATCATCTTGTATCTCAGCACTAAATATCAGTCTGCCTGCTGGTTTGTAGCTGGTTTGATTGTTGCCTCTAAATCAAAGATTTTTTTATGTAATTAAAAAGTGATACCAAGAAAGGATTCATGTCTCATAATACTCACATCTGATGTAACTGAGTCTCCTCTCTTTGTTTTACTGTTTAGCCTAGAGGTAAATAATTTTCTTCTTTCACAGAACTTTCTTAGGCAACTAGATTGCTCAGTCCTACAGTAAATAGCATTGATTTGGATCCCACAAAAAAAACACATATTTTCATTGTATTTTTTGCTCTTTAGCTTTGTGAAAAGAACCTTCTCTATAGTGTAGATGACTGAGAACATTTAAAAATGTGAAAGATGTATGACAGTTGACATGTATTTCTAGTGTTCTCTTAAGCAAAAGGGTCCCCTAGTGGAAGTTATTTTAAAGATTACAGATTTCATCCAATCAATCAATTTCTTCACTGCATATTGACCCAATTCAGGGTCCTGGAGAAGCTGGAGCCTATCCAAGTAATAAGCAGACAACACCTGAACACGTTGCCATGTCTACTATGTCTATTCGCCAGGATCAGATAACAGATTTAGGATTCTTATATGTTACAACTTTGCCCATTGCCAGGACGATGTGGAGTTTGCAATGACAGTGGTCACCTCACCCACCCACCGCATACATATATATATAAATATATATGGTTTTGTTTCTTTTCCAATGTCAAATGCAATACGTGTTGAAAAAACTAAAATGCTGTAAGAACACATAAGAATTAATTTTGTCATGTGGAAATGATGTTAAGCGTTCAGACAGATCATAGGAACATTTTCTCTGCGTTTTTCTGTGAATGAGATAGGAGGAATTGCTGTGGATCTCTATCTCCCTCTGCTGTGTGTTGTGACAAAAACAAGCTATAGCAGCTGATTTCCAGGAAGGATGTTTTTATTCAGAAGGTAAATTAATTATGTCAAATCCTTTAAGTGGAATTATTACAAAACTATCTTTTCAATTATATTTTACATCTAAACAAAGTTTAGAAAATATTAATAAATAAAAGATGAACAAAATAATGAAAGAAAATAAAAAACACAGACTTTAAACATCTTTTGTGACCCAATGTATTGGATCAAATTTGCAGCACAGCATCTATAGAGCAGCAGTAAGCATTTTAATTATAATCACATAAATCAGTCATCTCAGATTATACAAGTTCCCATCATTTAACATAGATCAATTGGATGTTTTTGGGTGTCTGTGGCTGCTTAAGCATATTCGTCTCTCTGTAGTGAATTTTGGCATTTTTAGACTCTTGTACTGTAGATGTGTAATTTTATATTCATTCTGTGACTCTGGATTTCACTTATAACTATTTAGAAACATTTTTGTGTTTCTAAAATTTTTGGAGGGTCCCTGCATTTTTGTTTCTTCAAAAAGTTACCCAAAGTCTGTTTTTGGTTGTTCATGTTCATTTAAACTGCTTTAAGTAAATCTGACTCGTCTCTATTTGTTGATATTCTGTGTATTTTACTATACTTTTAAATCACTGTTGCATTTTTTGTTTCAAGAAACAAATTTTGACTGACTGAAAGAAATGTTAACTTTTTTTCCTTAACCATACTTCCATGGGACCAAATAATACAAAGATTTGATGGTTTTATGCAGATGACATAGAACTGTTCCTACCATCAACATCTGACCCCAGGAATTCTGTTGCCTGCTTTTAATGAGAGCCTGTTTTACCATCCTCACATTTTTATTGCAAACATGTTTTATAAAACAATTCCTTGCAGTTCTTCACAGTCTTGCAGACAACGCTGATCTCCAAAGGTGATTGAGTTTTCTCAAGGTTGACTCTGAGGGTTCTGGAATAATTTGACCTAAAAAAAGTATTTTGTGTTTTTTTTGTGTTTGATTTTGTGTTCATCTTATTGTAATTCTTATGTTGTATGTAAAGCGCTTTGAATTGTCTTGGACCTGAATAGTGATATATAAATAAACCTGCCTTGCCTTGCCTTCCCTTGCCTTACTGAAGTTGCTTTCATATCACAATTATCCCTATAGTCATCAAGTTCAGTTGTTAAAACCCTCTTAGTTTTAAATCCAATTCAGGGTGTTTTTTTTATGTGGTACAAGGTAAGGGTAGGAAGGCTAGGTAAGAAAAATCAATATACCAAGTCAACAAAGAAAATTTTCCTTTCTAACAAAAACACATGCACACACTCAGTAAGGCACATCCCACGGAATGAATGTACTTACGCGGGAAGAATGCTTCTCTGAAACAAACTTTCCACATGTCCTCCTGGCTCTTTGAGTAACCGGATGGCACACTTCCCTCCTTTCCAGGAAGGAGAAAAACTGAAGAAGGGTATTAAGGGTGTAGACACTTCAAAAAAAGAATTCATCATACACCAAAAGCAAAATATAACCTGACACGGACTCAATTTTACAGTGAAAGAAAAACAACACACCTCTACAATATTTCTCTAGTTGAGAAAGTTTATTTGAATATAAGAACAGAAAAACAAAATATAAATAAAACATAAAAAAAGAAGTCAACACAACAGAATATCCCAGATGAAAAGGAAGCGTATCTCATCTCACCCAAGAGAGGGATTTATAGCTTTCTGAAATATTACATGAACATAACATGTAACTTTTCTGTGAAGCAGAGTGCTAGCTTAGTCTACATTAGCATTGTTAGCAACAGTAGACACAATAGGAAGTACTTCAAAGGGGCAAAATATCTACTTGTTTTTTCAAAATCAGTAGGCGCCTTCCTGTTTTTGTTCTTTAGATTTTATTGCCGTTTTTACTGCAGATTGCAAAACTGCATACCTCGCCTACTATACCGGAGGAACCACCTCAGATAAACAGTGATAGGAAAGCACATTCGTATAATCACATGTTACAGCTGCTCTCGCTGTTTGTGTGGAAGCTAAGTTAGAATTAGGTTATATATGCTTTCCAAAAGGTCCTAACAAGTACCTTAGATTGAGTTTGCATGTATTTTAAAGGTCAAGATTTTCATAAGAAACTTTTCAAAAGGGCCTTTGTATGTGTAGGCAAGAAATGGATGCCTCTTTTAGGGCTGTATGTAGGTTTTGTTATGTGGGTCTTCATAGGACACACTTTTTTTTTACAGATAGGTGATTACTGTTAAATTTTCGGACATTTGAGTTCATTTTCCCCCTTCCACCGAAAATGTATCCCTTGCAACTGCTGTCACCGCAAGTTCAAAGCGTGATTGAACAACCTCTTGCTTAATAGCTGGAAAGGCGTACTCCTTATGAAATGCAGCCTTCTTTCTTTTCCAAACACATTTCTGTCAGTCACAGCCAACATGTTCAACCATAACTAAATCAGTCCACAGGATTCACTTCCAAAGTTCTTGTTAAAATGTTAGTTTCCTTCTGTCCTCTGGCTTGTGACACAAATTTTTGTGGTGTGTAAAGAAAAAAAAGTTGATTTTGTTTCTTTTGTACATGAAAAATGTACAAATATAGCAATTTACATCTTGCCAAACTCTCTTGAGCAGTTTTCACAAAATAAACCCATTTAGGCTTTTTTTGGATATTAACATGGTCTTTTCACCATTCTTGTTGCAGTTACATTACAGTACAAACATGCCTTTTCCCTCTTTATGGGCTTGCGTGATTGCTTATTGATGGCAGAAGATTTAAAGAGTCAAAGTATTAATTTGAGCCTTAAGATGGGTATTACCGCTGACATAGTTACAGATGAATATGAACAACCATAGCCCAAATGGACTAATTAAGACCTGAGACCTTGGAAAAAGTTTTAAGAGCTCATTTGTACTGGGATTTCCAATGTTTTTCAGTCCTCTTTTCTTATTTCACACAAAAAAATGTGAAATAATATTGCTTGAAGCGCTTTTAATAGATTTTAATTTTGAACTTATGCACACTAAAAACTTTTGCACAACATATAAAATGTTGTAAAGATATTTCTGAAGACCTTTTAAAACCATAGAAAGAGGTCCCCAAAACAAATAACCGCTGTGCATGTGCATGGGCTGCTGACCTCTTTTCCTTTCTTTTCTTTTTTTCTGTTTTGCTTCCATACGGAATAAGTAGCACAAAAACAAAGGTACTCTGTGCAGCAGCAATTTCAGCAGTAACAATATATGTCCCTGTCAGTACCAATGTTCCCACATCAAGCATGTGTGGACTACAGGGCTGTACTCTTAGGCTTGGGTCTGCTGCATCTCTTCCCTGTTGCTTTATAATGAAGGCTGACTCAAGCAGAGATTAACTGTGATCTGGATTTTGTTAACCCCCAGCAGCTTCCCCAGCTTTAGATAAAGATTAAACATTTTGCCATGGGACTGTGAGGTGGCTGTATTTTTAGTTCTCTCAGTTCCACGTGGCAACTGATAGGAAAGACAACCAATTAGGCAGAAATGAATGGATGTCTGTGAAAACTATGCCCAATTAAAGGAAAATGAATGGAAATCTCCAAGACGTAAACCTTGTTAGTGTAAGCTGAACAAAAATTTGGTTGATAAAAGTTTGTGAAGGGTGATTATTTTGCTAATGTCAACTTTAAGCTAGAGTCAGGTAACAAGAAGTCAGGCTGTATTAGCAGCTACAAATATTACACACACCTTGTACATGAGTGTGCTTCGGTCTCTACTGTATTTTTCACGGTTGGGCCCATTAGGATGAATTATGACTTAGAAAATAATATATTTGAAATAATCATTTATTTGGTGCGACTGCATACAGGTGTAACTTAGAGCTTACCTTCATTCTTTGTTATAACCATTAAAAGGGCAGATAAAATAAGGAAGTAAAAACGAAAATGCCCTCTTATACTGTAATGCAAATCACAAAAACACAATAAACAAGGTCCTAAAGAAAAGAAATAGAAACCGGAAAATTATAACAAACTAGAAAAGCACTCAGAGAACGCAGACCTCCGCCAAGATCCATTGACTGCAATGTTAATGGAAATTTCAAAGTGATCCAGAATCCGTGATCTCTTCCGGATCTTCACCAAAATCAAATCTATTGTTCCTTGCATCCTTCCCGAGCTATCCTTTCATTTAAATATGTCCATAACTTTTTGAGTTATCTTGCACACTGACAGACAGACAAATAAACGCTGGCAAAAGTGGATGCACTGTATATCTTGCATAAACTGTGAGGCAGTCGTTTATTGTTTTATTGTACAAATTTACACTGTCTTCCACTTCCACTCCTTGACACTAAGTTAGTCCACACCAATTTATCATCCACATACTACGTTACAGTAAACATTAAAAAATAATAAGGGAATGTGATGACAGCACATAATACTTTAAACTATCTGGAACATCTTAACTTGGACTAACCACTGCACATATGGTTGGAGGTAATACAATTTACAAACTACATTGTAGCCCATGATCTAATTTAATCATTTTCTCTGTATTATTTTTTTCTTTCATTCTGTTGTTACAAAGTTAAACAACAACAATTTGCAATAATCCATATTTAAACATGAGATCAGGATTAAAGGATTGGCTTTCTCTTGGCCCATTGTGGTCCAGCTAATTCAAACATAAATATTTCTTAAAACTGCTGAAAGACAGTATTCAATTAGTCTTGTCAGACCCTCGCACCTTAACATCCTCTTTAAGCTGGAGTGCGCACGGCTCACGGCTTCAGCCTCACACCAGCCACATCATTCACCTTCAAAAACTCTACGTTCTGGTTATTCACTTTGTGCTTCAGCACCATTTATGGAAAAGCTGGACGGCATTGTTGGCACGTCATTGAGTCGGGGCATTTTGTAACAGTTCACATCCAGGCTTCCTTGAACGTGCTTTTAACTCTTTTACTGTTTTGAGACGTATTCATACATCTGCAGTCTGTTGATCTTCAGTCCAAACCGCAGCGATGACTCACGGGTAAATGAGCTGAAAGAGGTGGGGCGGGCAAAAGGTGGTGGTGGTGGGGGGGACAGAGAGCGGACAGATGAAGTCGCATGGAACGGTTTGTGGCGGGGAATCAGAGAGGCATAGTTTGAATGAGACTGTGGGCGCTGGAGGCCTATCAGGCGCTGCAATTGCCTGCAATAACAAACAGAGACTGACAGAATGAAGAGCGTGGATGGTGGTCCCGACTGTAAGGCCTTTCATAGACGAACCTTCTGCAGAGATGCAGGAAAGAAGATGAATTTCATATTAACTCTGGAAAGCCAAGCAGTGCATGTCTGTAGGAAAACAGTAAAACATATCCTTCATAGTCACATTTATAGACATTACTACAGTCAAAACTTTGGACAAACCTTTCATCACATTTTGAAAAGGGATGGTTCATCAGTCTCAGGTACAAAGTTCTTTCCACATCATTTCCTTCTGCTGCAAAATAAAACTTCTTCGGCAGGTGAAGACAGCGTCCCAAAAAAATTGCTCCTTTTAGAATAGATATAAGTGGTACAAACCACTGTGTCCACGAAAAATGACATACTTTTTATTTTTATATAATTGCTCCTCCTTAGTGAATATTTCTGTCTATTAGAACAACGCAGCTGGGATCACTACTACTACCGTCATTTAGCAGACGCTTTTATCCAAAGAGAATAACACAAGCATAAATTCAAGGAGTAGGATACAGTTTGAACAGGTGGACTGCTGGTCAT
>JAVQJG010267647.1:0-20625 GCA_036024015.1 Craterocephalus amniculus
CTCGCTTGCTGTGAACGCAGGGTAACTGTGGGTAAAACACTGTTGCATCTTGCTAAACCAGTTAACTTAGGATTTGTTTTGTTACACATAGTGCATTACTCAAAAAAAATATGAAGTATTAAGTAGTCCCCACATTAAAGTACCAATTAAATCATCCATGTAGATATTACTGCTTTTTGTGATACATTACACAAAAATGAAATTCAATTACTTATATATGTAGCCCATCTTTTGAAATATGATTTACTGTGCAAAATTTCATTACTAAAACCGTGATTGTAGACTAGACTACTTTGAAAATGGCATAGGCCTCTGTGTTGTAAGAAGAAGAAAGCAAAATCGAGAATCGAATCGAGACCCTAAAATCGAAAATCAAATCAAATCGAAGATTGGGAGAATCGTGACACCCCTACTATATACCATAGAATCTATATACCTCACGATTTGATTTGACTTGACTGTAATTAAGTGTGCTTTGATTAGATTATAAAACTATTATCAGGATTTTCAATGACAATGATGGGTTTTGAATTATTATTGAATGGCGATGAATGCATCAACTGGTGAATCGGACCATTCCTACTTATAACAATACGACACATTATTGTGAGACGACATCTACTAATGTCAAGTCCAATCTCAAATGAAGTGGCAATTATGACTGAAAAAAGCCACGCAGAACCTTGCAGTAATTGACCTTTGTCTTAATGCCACTGAGCCTGTTAACATAAACATGAAAGCCTGATAACTGGAAGAAATCCGATAATGGTGATAATCTGATCTGATGCCTGTAGATGCGCTGATGAAATGTGATAATGGAAAAATCCCCATTTAAATTATCTGGGGATTATCAGATTAAATAGTGAATGAACTGTACTTATTTAGCTCTTTTCTGACCACTGCTTTGAAACACATTCACACACACATACTCACACAAGCACACCCCACACTCATACAGCACTTCTTTTATTGCTACATAATAAGTTCTGTATCCTATCACACACACTCATACTCCAATAGGCACATCGGGAAACAAGGTTGGGATCAGTATCTTGCCCAAAGCCACTCTGACATTTTGTCAGGGGAAGCCTGGAATTGATCCACTGACTTTTCTGGTGGCACATGACTGCTCCTCCTTCTGAGCTACAGCCACCCCAATTACGTATGGAGTATGATCTGGACGGATTCTGCTGTCTACATGGCTACTTAAATAACATAATAGCTCCAGAAACTTGGCAAATATTAGGTTTCATTTGATAACTGCTCACTGATAAAACAGCTTGATGATCTCATCGTCTAGAAAAGCCTTGAATTGGATGATCACTTGATCAACTGTTTCCTCTTTTATAGAATAAAAATGAGCATTTCTAGTTAACGTGAGAGAACAATCACAAAATGTCCAGTTGAAATACATTTCTAAAGATCTATCCTTCATCTCATGGCCAAGATAAGTGGCTATGTTCGTCTATTTAACCTTGCAGTTCTTGTCTCCGGTTAGGAGCAGTACTTTCTGTATTGCCTGTGTAGCCTAATGTGAAATGCTACACGATCTGCAGTAATGGAAAAGGCTGATTGGATTAGTTTTCCTGGCCAGTTGAAAGAAAACGAGCATGGAATTAAGGAGACAAAACAAGATGATTCAAAAGCAGAATCAGGTTTAGAGGCGGATCTATCGCTGTGTTTAAAGTTTTGTGAATGGCACTGTTAGAAAACTAGAACCATGAAATCCACCTTTTACGTTAAACAGCCTCTGTTAGATTTCATTGGAGTTTGTTGAAAGCTTTGTGATGCTACAATCTATATCCAATTTACAGGGAAATAAAATGTTCTTCTTCAAAGATCCCATCAGTTTCAATATCAAGCTAACACTTACTTAATGGACTTTTTGACTTTCATTTGGCTTTCTGGCAACCAGTGAGGTCTTGAGGCAAATTGTAGAGTGTAAACAAAAGTCTGTTTTGTTCATCTATCAAAGGTTCCCGCAGGTGTGAGTGGATTTATGTCTGACCTGCAATGAGAAACATCAATGTGCAAATCTGACGCTAAGTGCTCCAGATTTTGTTTTGAGGTATCAGTATGAGGAACTGTAGAAAAACATGAGAAGTTAGATAATAACAGTGAGAATTACAAATAAATATTCAAAGAAAGAGGCCTTTGTCTTTGTGGAATTACAACAGTCAGACATCCACCTGTGAATCTAGACAACCACCAACAAAATAAAAATCCCAAATTAAAGTGAAATACTTCATTTTTTATTTTCCAACATCTTCCTGCTATCCTCTCCTTGGCGTACCTCCAGAATGAAGACATTTAACTAACAAAAACCGCAGTAGTATAAAGGCACACTGCAGTTACACATCACACATTATGTAGTAGTTTCCTGGGAAAACACTGAATCCCATTCTTGGAAGCCAGATCCAAGTTATCCAGTTGGCAGTCAGTCAATAGTAATGTCTCACTATTTATTTCAAGTTAATTAGTATTTACAGATAAAGTGTTTTAGCTAAGAACTTCAAATGTCAAACCTGTGCCTTTTACAGCTCTCTATTAATCAGCTTACTCAGGGAGCATCAAGCAGAAATGAATGGTGTTTTTGCTACAACACCTGGAGATCCATCGGGGAACTTACTCCGGCTTCAAACTGACAGTCTGGTCCATTAGTGTTGCCTTTACTCCCTCTGTCCCTCTGCATTTCCTCTACAGGACTTAGCAGTGGGGAAGAGGTGGGTGACTTGGAGAGAGCGGTGGAATTATAAAGTTGCGTTGTGGTCATATAAATGAGAAACTTGGGCCATCTTAGAATAAGTCTAACACAACATAAACTCTCCATCAACATAAACAACATTGTCTATCCTATATCTCATATAAAATCATATGGATATCATTTAAAAAACTTGATATACGAGATCAGCGGTTCTTTAAAATCATAGATATTTAAAAATGCTACACCTTCAGACACTCTTAGAAGACATTTATTTTTACACAAGTGTCTGCATGTACACACCAAGCCAACGCCCATCTAACAATAGCACACAACCACTATTACCAACATCCACTCACATACTGCTCACACTCACATTGCCCTGTGAGAATGCTTCCTTTCAGCCACTTTGGCCAGTTAATGTATTCAGAGCAGCTCCACTTCAAAAGCCTCAACACACAAGCAAACGCATCAACATACGCGAGCGTGCTGCCACACACCCTCCCACACCTCTATCCACTCGCTGCTGAAGTTGATTATGGCAAGCTGTGACTCAGTGGGAGAGGGTCACGGCCGGACGACTTTGTGTTTTCGGGTGTTGTGACTGTAGAGGAGCACAACAGAACGATAAAGTAGCACTTAAAGTTACAGAAAATTGATTTATGTAACACCTGCCACATGTAAAAAAAGGTTTGCCTTTAATGCTTTTTATTTTATTTTGATCCAGTAATATGAAGGCAAACACAAACTGGCTGCACATTACATACAGAGGTTCAGACTGACTGCGATGGGAACAGATAAAAAGTAATGGAAATCTCACTGTGCCACATGAAGCACAACCCTGGAGGCTCCGGTGCCACTCAAGTTATCAACCAAAGCAATTTTGAACCTCCTGCTGGCCCAACCTGCTCTACTGTCCGCTGTGACTAAATGTTCAGCTACAGCGCTGCCGGTAGCCTGGGGCTCGCTGGGATTTTATTACAGAGTTGTAACCAGGCCACACTTTTTCTTTTTAAACTTGCTCTTAAGGTGTTGAGAATCTGATGATTTCACAACACGGATAAATGAAAGCTGAGACATGCTGGCAGGTACAATATTTGTTGGCCGGGTGCATTGTAGCACAAGCATAAGAAATAATGTTAGGTGTTTCTCAAAATGAACATAGGCACATGGCACATTAGTAGATCAAAAGGCCCCCCCAAACCTCTAGCCCTGATGACAAAACACAACCCCCCAGCGTGTTTTTCCACCAACTTAGAGGGTTGATGGTAATTGGAGGAAATTAATGTTTGAGTTCATGTTATGCAGTTTGACACTCATTGGTGTGTATGTTCTATGTGGAGCACTCCATTCAAGTTTTCAGTGTTTCAGTGCAAAAGCAGTCACCAGCTGCCTTATTAGGTACACCTGCTCAACTGCTTGATAACACGAATATCTAGTAATTCAATCACATGGCAGAAACTGATGCATTTAGTCATGCAGATATGGTAAAGACGACTTGCTGAGGTTCAAACTGAACATCAGAAAGAGGAAGAAAAGGCATTTACGTGAATGTGGTGTGGTTGTTGGTGCCAGATGGGCCAGTGTGCAAATAAGTACTTAAACATTAAAGTTGCACATTTTCATTTAAAAAGTTAAAAGAATGACAAATCAAACTCACTTGATTCTGACATCATTGAAAAAGCCTAATTTCTGCAACTTTTCTCAAGTGGTACATGAATATATATTTAAAACTTAATCCAATAAACCACTGCTGATACATGATTATTTAATATTTGCATGAGCAACAATATCAAATATAATCTGTGCAATCTGTGATCCCTAGTTATGAAGTGTAATTTGTTCATTTAAAGCCAAAAATGTATGTATGCAATGTAGCTCAAAATGTAGGGCTGCCATTTGGAAAAGAGTTAGTTTTCTTCACTACCTGTTTCTAAGAAACCTAAAAGCACTAAGATATCCAGGAACTTTTTTAACTTGTAAAAAAAAAAAAGCCTATGTCCCCTTTAGTAAGAAAAAACAGCTCCTCCCAACTATTCCATGATGTGACTGGTTTGATGCCAGTCACATGCCACTCACTGATGACTGAGTGCCATCAGTAGATACTGGATTTAATCATTCAGAAAGCATTTATATAACAAGTGCAAAGATGCAGAACTCTGCAATCATAAGCTGATTTGCTAAATGTAGAATCTGCTGTCTGCTGTTGAGGAACTAAATTTAGTGGTAATGCATGACCAAGCTTTAAGATAGCCTCCTCTGTGCATACAGCTTTTCAGTAGTACAACACAGCTAGTGCTGTGTCAGATCTGCTGCTGTGCACTCTTTGTCTCCAGCCCATCATACCAGACTAAAACACTCTCTACTATCACATAATTTCACCTACAAAATCAAGTAGATTCCACAGAGCATCTCTGAAAAGCTGCAGCACAAAATGTAGTTTTTGCTGTAGATTTTTAGTCCAAATGGATTTTCCATAAAGATATCCAGAGGAGCAAAGGTATGACTACGACTCGGAGGGCTTCTGAGACACATATCATTCGTCGTTCAAAGGTTAGCTGCCGTTTGTGCCGACCCTGACTCTGATAAGATGGGAATAAAGATCAAGTTAGAACCATCCTGCGTTAGCCTCACCTTGTCTCTCAGATGATGTTCTGCTGCATCAATGTTCAGTGGATCATCAAAGTTCAACAGGTCCTGCAGAGGAGGCCAAGAGAAGCAATGTGAGAAGGAAAAGAAAGCACAATGTCAAAGGCATCAAGTCATGGCTGTGGCCAGAAGCTCTCATGTGTTCTGTCATTAAACTAAAGTGCTTTCAGGGATTTAATGCCTCTATCTGCGGGTTAAATGCTGTTAATTAAGAAAAGCTGCTGCAGGAAATCTAACCCACTTCAGCCCCACTTGCCGTTTGCAATGTCACCCCAGCTTCTGCCGCTGCCACAAACAAGGCAGCTTAATTACACGGCCGCCTTAGAGATGCCACGCACAACAAGAGAGGCGAGAGTGTTTCTACAGAGATGAAAAAGAGGATGTCCTGGGGGGTTACTTTCTGATTAAGTGGGAAGATTTAGGGCATGACCATAACCATGAATATGTGTCAATTCCCATCAAGGACTACATGCTGACTCCAGGCTAAGTGCAGATAGACTCAGAGTGGAAATTATAGATTTATTCACGTTCGTATTTAGCATAAATTAGTAGCTGAATTAAATAAGCAGCTTACTTGATGCATGCTTTAGCCATTAGAAATTAGAAAGTATTGGCCTATTTTCAGCGTCTTATATGTATTTCTTTAATGTTTGGATTTAAGTTCGCAGAGAAGAATCTTTATGCTTTCCCATTGATACATGTACTTAGGAGTATTTAGTGTTTTCTTCATTATTTTAAACCTAAATCCAGTTAGTCAACATGTTTTTGGAGGGGTATTTAATGACTACACACACCTATGGTTATGCGAGAAGATATCTAGAGAGTTGACCTTGCATCACTGTAATGTAATCTGTAATCTAATTTTCTTGCGTCAATCTTCCTTATACCCCAAAATGTCTCTAGACAGAAATTAGGGTCTAATTAAAGCCATGAAAAGACCTTGTTTAATCAGTGTTTAGAGGAATGTCATGCGTGTAGCACTTTCCTTGTGAACCCAAATGTTGTAAACTATGATCATCTTGATGATACAGTGTAAACGTTACTCCTATTTATAGTCTGAAACAACACATTTTAGAACTTTATTATAAGAAAGGTGGTACGATCTGCCTTTGTCTTTGGATATCAGCACCTTGCTCATTAAATCTAATTAAGACAATTTTTGTTGATAGAATAAATAAAAAAATAAAGAATTCCATGTGTATAATGCTTTCAATTGGATCATAAGTCATGAAATCCATGTATCAGTGGAAGTCGGTGTTTTCTTACACCCATATTGGTGAGAGTTTCATACAATGGATTAATCACATTCTAAAGATGTGAGGAGATTTATGACACCCAAACCTTTAAAGGCCTGTTGAGGGCAGCATCAGGGTAAGGGAGCAGCAGCCATGTTAATTATATGTGTAAAAGACAACTTCTGAATGTTACGTAAACGAAAATGACACTTACAGTAAACAAAGAGTTTAATCCCCAAACGACATCCTAGGGGAAAAGAGACAGTGAAAAATATTAATAACAGATTCTACATTCTACTACATGATCTAAGCAGCTTGGAGATGATAAAAATGTAACAGGAACTCAAATAACACCTGGATGCAACCAGAGTATCCAAACAGCAACTCTGAATGGAAAATAGTTTCCTAGTCTGATGAGTCTCTTTTCAGCTCCACATTCAGATGGCAGGCTCAGACTTTGGTGGAAACGGCATGAATGCATGGATCCATCCTGCCTTGTAGGAACCGTTCAGGCTGCTGGAGGCATATTAGGGTTAGGGATATTTTCTTGAAACACTTTGGGATCCATTGTACCAGTTGAGCATCATTTAACCAGCACAGCCTGGCAGAGTATTGCTGCTGACCATGTCCATCCCTGTGGAACATCTTCTGATGCTACTTCCAGCAGGATGATGCTCCATGTTACAAAGCTCAGACCATCTCCAACATGACAATGAGTGCATTGGACTCTAATGGCCTCCACAGCCACCACATCTACTCCAATATTCCACCTTTGGGATGTGGTGGAACGGGAGATTTTTCTCATGATGTGCAACAGTTATGAGATGCTGTCATGTTAATATGAAGCAGAAAGTCTGAGGAATGTTTCAGACACCTTGTTCGATCTATAGCATGAAGAATTAAGATATTTCTGAAGGAAAAAAGGGTGTAAGTGCTACACAGGTGAGCCTGTGAGTCTTCATACAGAGCAATAAATGCCGCATCTCGAGTGTGTTCAATTACTGCAGCTTTTGCCTTTTGTCTCTTCCAACTTATACTTAGAGGGATAGTTTCAAAATAAAGTGGCCAAATAGAAAAATAAAGTAGGAATTCATAAAAGGCTGAAAAGACTTTGCTCCAGCGTGCTCCGACTGCGGATTGACAGTTGCAAATGAATACTTTCAGGGCTTCATTCAGTTATCTTTCATACACTCCGCATGCACTCATTAATTTACATAATTAGATGATGCTATGAAACGTGAATGTTTTGAAATGCAACAACTGTGACATTCTAAACGTCTGTTTTGTTTACGGAGAGATAAAAGCAGACAAAGGTTGTACGGCAGAAAATTTTATAATGAAATAAGAATAAAAGTCTCCTTTGTGACCAACATACACAAATATCCTGAAAATCCCATTTATAAACAAAATATATTACACATGAAATATATACAGAACAACTTTAACTACCCTTTCTTTATTATTTTTTAGCTAAACTGAATATTCATTATTTTATTTTGGTTAATAGGTGGGTTTTTAGTTATTAAAGATATCTGAAGGCTAAATTACACTCCATGTATTTAAGGATTTTGCATAGTTTTCATACTGAGCTGCAACTAGAAATGAAAGAAAAAAAAAATTCCTGATAGCCTTTAAAACAACCACAGAAAAAGCTTTGCTTCTGTACAGACCCGGGGATCTAACCATGTCACCGACTGACTCGTCTGTGATATGAAATAATGGATTCCTGTCCGAAAAAAATATTCATTACAGTTACAGGAGCACAGACAATCAGCCAATCAGTTGCATGGGGAGGGCTAGTCGAGCTGAGGGCAGTGACCTGGATATTTATTTGTGCAGCACTTGCTCCTTTTTTTCCCCTTTTCCCTGCATGTCTGAGTCCTTGCTAATGACAAGCAAATGGAGGAACATGTTCAACTGTTTACCATTCACTCTGCTCCAACACTAAAACTTCAGCAAAGGTATAATGGTATAGTGATGCATCCAAGACCACTTAAAACTTACAGACTCAGGTCAATATATTACAATAATAACAATAATACATTTAATTTAAAAGGTGCCTTTCAGGACGTTCTACACCAATGTAAAAAAGACAAAAAAAATAGATAAAATAAAAAAGTGAAAAAGAAAACTCAATAACATAAGTGAGTTCATCCCAGAACTAAAGCAAATAAGCCTGTCTAAATAGATCTGAAGAAGTTGAGAGAATCTGAAGGTTTTATGTCCACCTCTTGATTTGGCTACTTGGCCGAGTAGCTAGAGGCTCGCAACCCCAGGGTGGGTAAACAAGTCTGCAGCATGGCATGATGGATGGAGGAAGATCTAATAGTACGGTTGAGTATGCTAGTCTGCAGGAGCTCAATGAGATACAGAGGGATGAGGTTGTTGACAGCCTTGAGGATGAGAAGTAAGACTTTCTAAATATGTTGCATTTGATTGGAAGCCAGTGGAGACCCTGCAGGACAGGTGTAGCATGACTGAAGGAGGAGGTCGTGGAAATAATACGGGCAGCAGTTGCAGTTTCTGAAGCGTCCACGACTGGAATCAAGACGGTAAATAACCAGGATGTGAAGCAGAAAAGCAGCACTGCTAGGTGTGAGAGTTGGAAGTTGACAGAAGATGTTATGTAGACGAAGTCAGCGGACATAAAAGTTACTTTATCTGCACTGGAATTATTGACTGCTAAGATAATACCAACTCTCTAAAAGTGGGGGAAGAGGGGAGCAGAGTTGTTGTCAGCGGAAATGTGGAAGTTGTTTATCTTTGAGAGGGTGTATTGGTACCAATAAGAAGGACCTCCGTTTTCTTACAGTTAACTTTTAGGGAGTTATGAGAAAACCATCATCTGATTTCCTGTGGGCAATCAGAGAGGAGGGTGGGAGGGAGGGGTGGGTTTGGTAGAGGAGAGCTGGGAAAGCGAATGTTACATCTATGAAAATATTGCCAAGCAGGAGGAGGGACATAATGAACAGAAGAGGTGTCATTTTTTCCCTTGCAGCCCCAGTTTGGGAGTTCTTGCAGTTTTTTGTCAGCACATCGTCTGGGCAGAACTTTTTTCTTCTGTGGTTTCTGACAACTAGTTAATGCAAAAAGCAGGAAGCAAAAAGTTGTGCTTTTCTGCTTTTCCACTGATGCAAGAGAGTCAACAAGCTTAAATGGATAGCGATGAAGAACCATTGGCAGAGAAGCAGAGGAATGCAGAATAATCTATGATGTGTCACAATTCTGTTACCTCTGTAATCACAGCCTGCTGCATGTGTGGGTCACCTCATGGCCGTGAAGTCTGATGCAGGTTTAATTTCACTAATGATGTAATCAGCCATACACATAAAACATTTTGTGAATAGATCTTCAAGACATGCAGGGTGAAAGCAGCCTGATTGTATCACAAGAGCCAATCTGTAAGGCACAAACATCTCCGTTCCAGCAGAGGACATCCACACATTTCTTCTCTACACTGTTAGCTGCTGCCAACAACATGGTTTATTTATATCCAGACTAATCTAATTTTAAACATCTTCCAAAATCCAATTTCCTCTGATAATAATAAGAAAAAGGCAGGGCACTCCAAAAATCCAAAGAATGCACTTCCAATAATTATATTCTATTGTGCTGTAAACAAGCTCCATCCCTGTCAGCGCTTCTGCTAACGCTGCTTGATGATGATGATGAAACAGCTGCTTAAACAACACAGAATTAGTCAAGGTTAAATTGCATAATCACAATATTTCTGCTAAAAGAGCTAAAGGTTTCCAATAAAAGTGGTGACTGTAAAGGTATTCCATGTGTGGGTTGGAGTGGAGCAGATAAGAGTGGTGACCAGTGACAGCATCACCCACTCAGCACAAACCTTTGTGATTTGCAGCTTTTGCACTTTGTTTTTCTCACATATTTTTGTGCACTCGCAGCGACACTCGGTGACGCATATGACCACATCCACACGCACACCTGTGAGTACACTACAAGCTCTTTTTAAATTAAAGCAAGCACACACAAAGACAACTACCAGAGAGAAAACAGGCAAGCTGAATGTGAGTAAATCCTCCGATTCCCCTCTGACCTCCACTTCATGCAGCTCTGATGTTAAACCTGATGCTGTAACCAACCACCTGCATGACTGTTGCATTGACTTACAAGTTTCATATAATATGTATATAAGACTCCTTGTGGAAACAGGAAAATATAGGCTTTGTATATAATATACATTTTCAACTATACCATGGGGTGCTCTAGCCGCAAAGGTGCCTTGGAACACACACATAGAAGACGACTTCAGACTCAGATTGAAACTAATTTCATATCAGATATGGAGAAGATTTCATCCTAAGCAGATATTTATGCTGCATTCACAGCAAAAGAAAATAATGGGAGAAGTGCGGCTCAGTTCAAAGATGCAAGTAGACCAGGGGCGGTGAAAAAAAACGTTTTTTATCGTTCATCAAGATTCAGAATCTTTTAAAAATTTCCAAGAAGCGATTTTTTTAAAAAGCAAAAAATGTATTAGCTTGACTACTTTCAAAGCTGCTGCTATATGACAAAGACACGTTAAACTGTTAAACTAAGTTTAAACCGTTTTTTGATGAAAATCATAAGTTTTCTTTTAAACTAATGAAACAATTCCTCAGAGCTGTTTCTGGCTTATAAAGCAACGGAGTTAATCAGCACGTTTAGTTACTAAAAGAGGACTGAATGTGAATTAAGATCGGTTTGAATCGATGATCGATACAGAATCGAATCGTTACCCCAAGTATCTGAATCAAATTGAACCGTGAGTTGCTGCAAGATTCACACCCCTGAAGTAGACGTCTCTCTGCATCAGGCAAAGGGAATGGATGCCAAATCAAGAGGTGGAAGTCCCGTATGACCCTCAGTTGTGACAGCCTATCAGCACTGAGATTATTCTGACGTCACCAGCTAGTGGAGAGCATTTAGCAACCTTTGAACTCATGTGAGACAGATGGACAGAATACGTATGTAGCTGGTGTCCATCCTGCCAGAGGACCTCAAACTAAGCACTCATCCACCTCAGATACCTGAAAACTGCTGGAAACATGTGTCATCCAGATGCAGCTCCTGACGGGAAAAGTTTAATCTCCACAGCAGCTGAAGGTTTTATTTCACCCATTTCTGATGGCTTAGATAAACATCTTTTTAATAAATGTTGTTAGGTCTGTGGTAACTATCGAAACCACTGACCCAGAGACAGATTTTTGCGTTGCATTCTTTTAATTAATCTCTTTCTTATAAATCCAATGAGAATTACCCAATCAGAGAATATGTGGCTTCCTATTGCCTGCAAAGCTGTTTTTCTCGCAGTGTCCCTTTAGAGTCTCAAGGTCAAAATCAAGTATTCGAAGCAACAAGGGTGCAGAGCGGAAAAATATTTCTTACTATTCAAAAAGTTTATAAAAAAAAAAAAAAGTTGTTTATATATAAATCAAAAGAGAGCTGTTCCTGAAGAATGTAAATGTAGTTTTGAGTTTCTACAAAGGACATGGTGGGCAGAGCTCCATTCTGTCAGCACCACAATTTCTATCAGACATATTTCTTGTCTAATCTTCAATGGGAACAAAGAGAGCGTCCTTTTAAAAGCTTGTTACGTACTCTTTGAGAAGTGAAAAATATGTTCTTGTTCTTGAGGCCGCAGGACTGAGAAAAAAAGTTAGTTTTTTATTTTACATCAAACTTTGTGACGGTGCAGGCTTTTGCACATGGCAGTATCTGTGTCTTTATTTATCACCTCGATTAGCTACTAAGTAAAGTTGTTAGTTTATCCTGCATCTGTAGAAATGTGGAAGTCACTATGTCACCCTTCATGCTTTCACACGTTATACACGCCCGCCTCGCATGTCCGGCCAATCACGTAACTCTTCTCGGAGCCCCACGAGAAAAAGTTCGGTCAGCCGGAAGCATTGAGGCCTGTCCTGCATCACATCCGGGAGCAAAATGAAGTCATTTTGTTCTCGGGGCCTCGAGAACAAAAAAAAAGTTCTGGCTTTTCATGAAGGATCTAGGGGCCTTAAGACCGCAGTTTCAACTGCTTGTAAAAGACCAAATAGTGAATGGTAAGGCATGCACTCTTTCATACACAACAGTAACTTCATTCAGGTTTAACGTATACAACAATCAAAAGATTTTTTTATTATATCATGAGGAAATCCCCTGTTTTGCCGTCATGTTTCGTTGACCTGGACTTAGTCAGTTTAGGAGCGTCTGGAGTTGAAAGGAGCCTGTCAAAGGAAGTCATGCTCATTTCCTTTATATCCCAAGTATTGAACGTACCAAGCAGTTTAGAACATCATAATTACATAAGCCATCAAGTCTTTTTAGCACAGCGTAGCCAGACGGGCTCTCAGCATCATCTGGGCTTAAATATTTCTGTTCCTGCAGATAAGTGGCAGTCTAACAGTGAGAACATGCACACATCGCTATGTGCACGGGGTTTCAGTATGTGTGAAGCTCTTCAGGAGAATTATACCCACTTATATAAAAGCCCATTTTATCAAGTAAATGTAAGGGAATTACCTTTAACGTTCTGGTTGGGGCCCATCCTGTGCCATCAATAGAATGTTCCCGCAATAAGCTGCAGGAAAACGGGGAAATGTGGTTACAGTCATTTATGGAAGACAGTTTGCTTCTTTTTATTGTTTTTCTCCTCCTGAGCTTCAAGAAATCTTGTTAAGGACCAGCCCAGCAGCTCGTAGTCAGCTACAATAAACAGATAAGTTACACAAACACAAACGGAGTTGTTCTAATAGTTTCTGAACAACAACAGAAAGCACAGAGATACAGAAAACAATAAAAAAAAAATGGGACAAGTCATGGAATAAGTTAACAAAGTACCTCAAACAGATCTCTCCATTCTCTGTGATATTCGGATGCCATATTCTGGTCAGACATCTGACTTTAGGAGGCTGGAAATGGACACAGAAAAAGCACAAAAAAAGAGGGATTTATTAGACATTCATGAACAAAGTTAAATGACAATCTGTGCTTAAGCCATAATTCATACCAGATAAAACATGAAATATTAATATTTCATTTATCTACATACTCTTCATACTCTTGATCATGCATGTCCACGTGTGGTCAAAATTAAGAAAGTTAAAAATTTTCATTTCAATAAACTTCTTATCTCTTACAAATATCCTCATTTTAACTACTTTAGTAAAACTTAAGAACTTAATGTGAAATTCTCTTTTCACTAAGTTTGAAAGGTTTAAATAGCCTCTAAGCTGAATGCATAGAAAGAGAGGAACAAACCAATGAGTCAAATATGCACTGAGCTGACGTGCGTCATCCCCAAGTTTGCTGTCAGTAGAAGTTATGAGAAGCTGCAAACGTCTCTTAAACTGATTCTCATATTCGCTACTTGCTTTTTTACTTACCACAGGAACATTTTCAACAAAAAAGGTTGATCTTTTCCATTCTGTAACAAATTGCTAATCATTTTTTACATCTCTGAAGGTTTGTAAAAAGCCTCTCTGAAAGCTCTCTCTGAGGTCTAATAGCTTTTGAGAGCTTCATGATTTCACCAGTAATGGAAAGAAAAAAATGACCCAGTTACTTAAAAAAAAAAAAAAAGAAAAAGACAACTCCTGTTGTGCATACACCTCAGCGATTATACAGTTACCAAATTGAGATTTCTGGGAATCCAGGACAAGGGCTTATAAGCATTAAAGGTACTATCACAGCTGTTACATCTAACAGGGGGAAAGTGAAGTGTGGGTTTCAATCCGCACTTCAGGGGAAAAGGCTTAAATCCAATATGTAATGGCCTCACAGAGGACTGCATTAAAAACAGACAGTGCTTTAGTGAAAATCCTAGGGCTCTGGAACAGTCAGTGAGCATGGTTTATGTGAGTTACAACTCCCTTGCAAAGAAGAACAGAAAAGTCCTCATTCAAAATGAATATAGTCGGTATGTCCAAGCTTCCCCGGTACAGAAGGGACAAGGCCTGGAAAAGCACTGGATGCCGTGGTGCTTCTCGGCAATATATTTAGGATTCCTCTTAATATTTTACCCCCCTCATGAATCTTAATGGTCTGGACCTCAGGCAAGACAAGGGTAGGAAAAATGTGTGTGTGCACTGATAGAGCTGCTTGCTGCTCAGGTGTAGTCTGAGATAATTAGGGATGGTTAATGAGACTGTGTGTGAATATGGCACTGGTTCCTGCACCAGAGAGCTCAGGTGCTGATCACAATACACATAAAAAACTAAAAATAATAATAAATCACAACCAAGTAGCATTTCTGAAGGCAATTAGATTGTAAGGAAAAATTACCCTAAAAAGTAAAAAAAATACATGTGGTGATCCTCCTGAAACGAAGAGCAACAAGCATTTAAATGCGTGGCGTTGAATCATCGGACCGATGAAAGGGACAGCAGCTTTTCCTCAGGTTAGGAATGCAATGCTGATTATAATCTTAGTTTCAAACACATAAATTAGTGTAAAGGCTTCACTGACATAATCCGCAGGGATTTTCTCCTGACCGAAACATGCCATCAGTCAGGAGCAGAGTAGGCTAAATAAAAATGATACACATAAATAATGTTAAATGAAAAATACTTTTTTTCCAAGAGAAAAATAATGTTTAAATAGATTTTTTCCTCTTTTAGTAAACAATGATAATTGATAGGTTCTTGTTTTGAAGGAACACATTGTTTTTTCCTTACTGCTTTGTATAGGGGATGTAAAGAATCGTCCATTATTTTTAGCAGCTTGTGCAGCATTCCCGGCCTTCTTGTTTAACTTCTTTATCCCAACAGATGGGCACAACCCACTCTAAGCCCTAGTGATGGACAGGTGTCAGCAACGTTTTTCCAGTGTCATATATCATTATTTGAAGTCAAAGGACAAAGCAACCACGAGAAGACATTTCTATTAGCTTGTGATTTTAAACGAACACATCTCAGAAATATTTAAATGCCAGCAGGACGCTGACATTCCCACAAGAGAAAGAACTGTCCTTGACATTTCTGCCAGCTACAAAGCTCTTCTACATCCTCGTTCACGTCAGTCAGATTATTCTGTCCAGCTGATGTGTTTAACTATAACAGAAGGACGGTGCATCTGTAATTCCATAAAATAAAATGAGTCTGGAGTGCAGTATGTGACAGAGCTGTTAACATCACACAGAAAAAAGAAAAATAAGGTGATGGAGAGGTAAGAAAAATAAGAAAATTGCTAAATCTGAACATGCAAATAGGAATCCCAGTACTCCCCTGCAGCATTACATGAACATCATAACTTTGGAATATAAACCGAGAAACCCCTACCCCACCCCAAAAAATTATAAAACACAAATGGTTATTTATTCAAAAATGAAGTGCAGAGCGTTTCAGAAAGTGTGTCACATCTTTAAGTTGTCCAGCTCATCTTTCTTTTGTTGCCTGCAGGGGAGGTCAGCACTTAAACTTAATGATGTGCGGCTGAGAAATAAATTGATGGACTGAATAGATTCTCTACTCACTCTTAGATGCTCTTTGAATTATATATTTTGGACTGAACCAAACCTGACCTGGTGGTGCTTAAAGCACAGAGAGGATACTTTCATTTAGTATGTGTGTGCGCATTTTCTCTTCACCATCCTTCATGTTTGAAAATAATATGACATTCCTTCACTTTGTATTAAACAATACAAATTACAAAAATAGACAAATAACCAAAATGATTTAATTCATACATTATCTGATAAACTGGCCAAAAAGTTAAATTTATACCTACTGAAAGTCATTTTTACCTGCATCTGAAAGGTGTGTAGGTGGTGATTTAGATAACCTATATGCAACAAAGTATTTCATTTTTTAACTTTATACATTACAAGCAAATCTGTTTGTTCTATTAAAAGGCAAATAGTTAGGAGTTCTGTTTTACAGAAAACAGTGCAGACAAAGAACATTTTTTACAAAGATTGCAAGGGATTTTTTTATAACCTATAAAAAAGCTGAGAAAAAAAATATAGTAATGTATGCAGGCAGAGGCTGTCACAATTACAACAGAGACAGACTGCTGGCAAGGACATGTTCGGTGGACAGAGAAGGACCTTGAGGATCTCTGCTTCACACCAGTTATCTCAAAACAGATTTTAGTAAAGCCATTCATCAATCTTCCTCTGGAAGTCTGAGAAACCCTGCAGATAAAAGAAAAACTCAGGAGACTCTGGGTGAGAGGACTGATAAAAGTGATAAGAGGATGACAGGTCTGTCAGAAGGTTTGTAGAGAACATGAACTCTCTGTTCCTCAGCTTCACTAAAGCCTCTGTGCTCACAGCAAATTTCAAAAGGATCACTAAAGATATTACCCAAATATTTATATAATTATTTAGGATGTTCTTTTTGGCTGCATCTCTGATGCATCTAAAATCAATAAGATTCTGTATGCTAGATAAGTCTTGAAATAAGAAATCAAACCGTCTCCCTTTGTGAGTTTTTCTGCATCCATCAGGGCTTCAAATAAACAATGACTATTGTAAGAATAGGAGGGTCTATAGAAAATATAATGTGTGGGATAGACACTTACTGAGACCCTCCATTTTTTGTTCACCAAAGAGTCCAAGATACTGAAAATTAGATGCTGCAAGTCAGCTATTAAAAGTCCTGCTTCATAGTGTAAAATCTTATAAAGCCATGATGTTTATTTAAAGATTGTGAGTTCACGAAACATCCTCTCTATCTTTCTTTCAGTCTGAGTTAAGTCTGATGCCAAGTTTGAAAGTGGAAGCTCTAAATATAAAAGATACAATATTTCTTTCAGACTTCAACCAGGTGCTCCAGGTGCGTTGGAGCAGGGACACATCTGAGTGGCCATTTAGTATATCACAGCTCCTTCTTCTTTGCTCCTTTAATGTCAGCTACATTGCGACACAGTTTCTCTTGGCACTGCTCCATTTACTGCATCTGGTTATGCAACAGAAGTTCTCAGAAAATGGACCTAATAGTAAAGAAAGATGGACAGCAGCTCCTGGTAGAGGACATCCCTTGCCTGTGTCTACACATCTTTTACTAATGCTTATCATGACAGAAAACAGATTCATTGGAAGCACAAAATACACCAGCTACTTTTGTGTAGGATCCATCTGCCAAGCCTCCAACTGGACAATTTTCACATTATTAGCCCCTGAATACTGCCATTACAAAAGGAAATCATGTTGACAGCTTTTTTTTCTAAAAGAATGGTATTTACAGGTAGATTGGCTTAAGAGTTAAAGGTACAGGAAATTCCCCAAATAACACCCTTCACAATTAAAAACACCTCCACACCAGCTCTGAGGCAAAAAGTGGAACCAAACAAGCCTCTTCAGGGTCACACTAATGGAGTGAGCAGCCCAATCCTCATTTAATCTTAAAAGCAGTGCTACAGATCGTGTCTTAAGAGGAAATCTGTCATTTAATAAAAATCATCCAAGAGGTTAAACTTAAGAGGTTAAACCTCTAAAAGGGGTGGCTAAAACTTCACCTTTTCTCTCAGCGTAAATTGTTTTAATATGACTAATAGCATTATTATTGTCTCATAGAAATTTCAATGGCACATGAAATTACATTCAACACCAACCCATCATAGAAAACTGAACTACTCACCACCATGTTGTAAGCTTCAGGGACGTCTATTTCAAACTGAAACCTTCCACTTTGGTAGTAGCCCTCATCTGAGGAGACAAGAGTGAACAAGAAGATATTTATGAATGTGGGTTTCAGGAAAATGATCATGATCATCGTCATCAACAGTTACCAGGGTAAAGAGATGTGTCATGAGCATCAGGAGCCCAGAAAATGCAGTTTTATGCTAGCTGAGTTAAAAGTAGAAAGACAAAGACAATAACTAAAGTGACAAAAGTTACATAAAAATCTTTAAATCTAAATTGCAAAAAAAAGAGAAAAAAGAAAAGTGACTTAACAATGACCCATTTTTCTGTAAGTATCTCCTGTAGTGTGTGAAGACAGATGTTCCAACTCTTTAGCAGCCACACATAAAAGTTATCAATCTACAAAAGTACCGAGCTGATGGAACTCAATCCTAGAGCTAAACATGGAAAACATTAGACCTTCAGATCAGCGTATTCCAGTATAAAATCAGCTTTCTTATTACAATCAATGCACATAGAACGCAGTGCACCCACACAGGAACTGTATGCACATTCTGTTCAACTAAATGAAAAGTACAATTTTATCTAGTGCTTCAGCAGATACTTCCTGACCTAAAAACCAAGAATAAGGAACACAATTCAAGCCTCAGACAATCAGAAACTTCATCAGTTGGTTTACGTGTAAATTAGCAGCTTTAACCCAACAATCCTTTTGCACCATATGTAATTTCCTATGATCTTCTGTCTTCTGTATATTATATCAACCTTTTCATCGGCCTTTTCTATTTCATTTTCTATTTCATTAACCTAAGGCCCCCGCAACGGGGTCTTTGCCTTTCTAGTGTTGGAATAATATGCTTTTCTCCAAATTCAATTCCTTTCACAATTATTTGAGGTCCTGATTCGATAGACTTTGACAGTGAGTGATTCTTCGATATTGCATTGGTTTGTGAATTTTAGTTAAGTCTTTTTGAAACAAGGCCATGTGAAAAAAGAAGAATGATGACAATGTCTACAGACTATATCAGGAGCCATACTTCCCCCCAAAAGAGTCAGTTTATAAGATTTATTCAGTAGTGATTAGGCATTTCAACGATTGGATCGGCATGATCGGATCGGCCGATATTTCACATATTTTTCATTTTTTCTGATCGGCCCTAAAGTCTTCATCCACCGATCCGATCAATGACGTCATTGTCATTATGAAACTGCTCCTGTTGCAGCTGCTTGTGATCTGTTTCAGCTGCACTGTGGCACTGTTTGCTAGCGATGTTGTGTAAATTAGATAGATAAACAAAAACTTTATTGTCCGCCCGTCACATAGTAAGCACTGTTCAGACTTGCTCTGGAAAGCAGTTGTGGTGCGGACCTCGTCTTTTATACCGTTCCGCTATTATAAACTTTCCCCTCGCTGACCGAGCTGTAGCGGACATGTGGCGTCATAAAAGATGAGATATTCTTTTTACGTTTTCTTGGGCTGAACGCACAAGAAAACGTTGCGGACAGAGTGGAAGGGAGGCTGTGCTGACCCGGAGGGCGAAATAAGTCCGCAAGGAAGCAGGATGTTTGAAAAGACAACGCTGGTTAAAGATGGACTTTACTGCACATATTCCATAAAGGAAGTCTAAAAATAGCTCAAAACATAAATGCAGCAAAAATGTAAAAGCAGTCTTTCACACGGATTAAAATATTATTTTTTTTAACAAAGAAACTACAGACATCCCACTACCGTGACTAAATAATTCCATCGTTATCAGACAAGCGATACAGAAAAAGAATTCAAAATGAATTAAAGCCGCGAGCGGCGATGGAGGCCCTCGCACCTCTGGCGTCACTCGGCCTATTGCACCACGCACTACCTCCACCTGCAGCCACGCATGATGTAATACTGCTGTAGGAATTTCCTCACCATCCCTGCCGTCCATGTGAGATCAGTGCTTCAAAGACTCATATACAGGGCACCGCGGATGTGCCCTTTAACTTAATTCTCCTGATAACCTTTAATCTTAAGGGTCTCATGATGATCCCAAACAAGTTTCAGACCAATAAGACTAAATCTCTAGGACTAGATAGTGAAAATGTAGCCTAAAGCACAGAAAAGCACAGAACAAGTCTAAAAGGAGGACAAAAAAAAGGTATCTTTCTCTAGATTGCCGAGTTCCTGTTGATAACTTCTGATGAAAATTAACTTGTGTTTATCCTGAACCTTATTTAGAATAGAACAAAAACATTTCTATGAAGATCTTGTTTAGCTGGTCTGTAAACAAAGAATGACGTCAAAATGCCATAGTCTTAAAAATATGTTTAACTGAACAAAGCTACAGTATGTTCCTGAGATGATAATGCCATTTTGATACAGGAATCAAATCCTCATCTGATGGGGATAAGGTGTGAAATTGCATCTTTCAAGATCTCTGTAATGGTGTTACTGACTTCCTGTTTGATGCTTTTAA